>JALPQI010000921.1:0-196985 GCA_025490895.1 Thaumatotibia leucotreta | reverse complement strand
AGGATGAAAAAATAAAGTACACACAGAAAAATACAGTATCTGGAGAGTAATGAGGGATAACTGGCTATTTAAGTTTTCAATTAAGTTTAAAATAAAATATTTTAGTGTACATTATGTGTCTCGTAAATCGTAAAGTACAAAGAGGTACAGCACAATACATTATATTATATTACAGTTGTTAGCGTGTCGTAGTTTTCCCTCTCTGTCACTCTTTCATACTAATGCGACAAAGACAGTTAGCTGCCTTTCGTTTATGTTTGACGATTAAGCGCTAGCGATTGGCAACTTGTCTAACCAATGACTTGCTTTGATTTTTGCGATAGACTCTATGTCTATGTAAAATAAGAGTGATGACATGTATGTAACAAAAGCTACATGAAGCAAGTGAGTGGCTAAGCACCCAGGTGTGCTTTGGCATTTAAGGTTCCGATATTCCTGCACTGTTGTAAACGTCATCATCCTGCAGTAACCTCCACCTCGGTAGTGTGGGAGGTGCAGGTGAAATAACTCAGAGGTAGACATTAAAGAAGAATCATTTATTTTATATTTACGCGGTGCGCGAGCGTGACCCGGAGGCCGGTGCCTAAAGGGTCACTGAACCAAATTTATATTTTATTTATTATGTTGATTATAATGTCATACATTTAAATATAGAATTTACCCGAAAGTAACCAGTAATGTAGAGGATTGTTATACAACCTACAGTAGCCAATGGCAACAACATCCCTGAAAATAATTGACATCGATGAAGCGGAAAATTCTGTGTAAAAGTTTAGCAAAACCGCCTTTAATTAAAAAAATGCTTCCTCCACCGAATTTACTCAAACCTCCAGCAATTACGAAATTTCTGCTGAATATCAAATTCAGATAAGGCTCTGAGTTTGAAAATAGGTTTGAAAGTTAACTAAATGTAACAAGTCAAGCCTCAGCAAAAAAATATCAGTTTAACACTTTCGGCTGACCAACGTCTATTAGACTTCGAAGATTGTACAGTCAAAGGCAAAATACGGTGTATATAAAAATACTCAAAAATATGTCCCAGTCCCAGTGCACTTTAATACTGTGTAATAAGCACGTGGTAACATATATTTATTTTATTTTATTTATTTGGGGCATCAAAAGCAGTACATAAGAAATTTACATAACTGAGTGTACAGTAAACAAAGCCAATAAAAGATGTCCACAAAAATAAATTTATAAGATGATCCTTTCGATAGGTACATATATTTGCACTTGACTGTATGTTAACAACGAGTTTATTGAAGTTGCGGGGCCGAAAGTGTTAAGGTCAAAACAGTCAAATTCGTCAATAGGGCAATTTTGTATGGAGTGTGTGCAGAACGTGAAGGCGTGCGTCCGACAGCAAGGCCTATACAATATACATCTCATGTGCTTTCAGTTTCCGAACAAAATCTACAGGAGTACGTTAAAAACTGATTTTGAAGTCGTGATTAGAAATGGAAATAAGGGTTCCTTGTTTACTACGGAAAAGTCATTGGGTGTCTTATTTTTCATTATCGTTAGTCATTCAGAATCACGATAGAGAAATCACAGACGGCAACATAATTGTGCTTTGTCCAATCAAACAAATAAGTGTTTAGACTTAGACCGATAATATTTTCTTGAATTTTATTATAGTTGACGCTCTGCTTCAACCCAATTAGGACAGACAGACATGTCTTTGAATATACCAATCACAACCACAGGCACGGACCAGTGACAATAACCAATCAAAGGCTCCGGATATTGAGGTTCCTGTCTCGACCCGCGGTAGCGGGGTCGCCTGACTGTCTAGAGGTTTGTCTGTTTTATTAGGGGTCCATAATCAACTAGGAATATAAACCCTTATAGGTTTATCATGACTACCTGTCCGTCTGTACAGAACTAAGCTCAGTGATAGTTAGTTATGTAATAACATAAGACCTTTGACTAATAAGTGTTACTACTTGGAAGCTGAAAGTCATGAATAATAGAAAAAAAAACAAAGAGCCTTTTCCAAGATGCCGAATCCAACAATTATTTACAAATAAACAGTAATTACTCGTTTCAAGGTAGTTAAATCTCTTAAAAAGTGTGTTAGTTTTTTGTGAAACGTCCCACTTTGTCGCTTACCATAAAGACGAGATTGCTTTGTATCTTCATATGAATAAACTGACAAAGCGGCTTTATGGCAAACGACAAAGTGGGACGTTTTACTAAACTCACTCACAAATGTCTGTCATTATTGAACACAATCAGTTTAAAACAACGCTAAGGATTTATATACTTACTTAAACCTTTGGGAAACAAACAGGCAAAATATAAACATACATTTACACAAGCAACACAGTTTCCACTGAGGACTAAAAACAAATATGTTATTCATAAACTAACATTATTAGAAATAAACCTAATTAATACGAATTGCTGCAACAGCAATAGAACAACAGAAAGTTAAATCCTAAAAATAATGCTATAGTGGTCAATATTGTTTTTATATATTCAGGCTCTATAAATACTCAATTATACCTACTAGGTATTAGGTACTTATTTCTACACATATTATCTACCTCTTACTAATGAAATAACAACCTAACACAGGCAATTTTCACTTTTCTTTGTCAATTGTATAAAAAATAATCGACCATTGCCCACCTCTGTGAACTTGGCACCCGACTTTGTGTTTTTTTTAATTTTAATTATTATTCGGGAAGCCTTTCGTTTGTAGTTGATTGTAGTGAAACGGATTTTGTTTGTAGTTGCTTAGAAAAAAAGTTATGAAAAGGGGGTGAAACCTCAGCACCCGACTTTCAAAATTTTAACTTTTATTGATTGTATCGTATTCAGAATCGTTTGTAGTTGATTGTAGTTCCTTTCTTTTCGTTTGTAGTAGCCCAGAAATGTCAAAAAAAAAAAAACTAAAAAAAAATTCCTGAGCGCGTTGATGTCTTTTTTCTAAAGCTCGTTTAAATCGTATAAAAGCAGGAATTAATAGACATTTCTAAGTATAATTTAGCTCAAAATCATTAAACCTTGATTGTAGTGCCGTTTACTTCGTTTGTAGTAACAAATTACATTCAACAATAACATGATAAAGTTTTCAAAAAGGGGGTACAAAATCTCAGCACCCGACTTTCGGAATTGAAACTTTTAATGATTGCAACACGTTCAGAATCGTTTGTAGTTGATTGTAGTGAAACGGATTTTGTTTGTAGTCGGTTAGAAAAAAAAGTAACGAAAGGGGGGTGAAACCTCAGCACCCAACTAAGGAAATTGTAAAGTTTAATGATTGCAACTCGTTCAGAATCGTTTGTAGTTGATTGTAGTGAAACGGATTTTGTTTGTAGTCGGTCAGAAAAAAAGTTACGAAAGGGGGTTACCCCTTTCGTTACCCCGTAACCTTAGTATAGAATTTGTGAAATTTTATCTTTTAACGATTGGGTCGTGTTCGGAATCGTTTGTAGTTGATTGTAGTTCTTTTATTTTCGTTTGTAGTTGAATGGAAAAAAAGTTACAAGGGGGGTGAAAAATCTCAACACAAGATTTGCGAAATTTTATCTTTTAATGATTGAATCGTGTTCGGTTTCGTTTGTAGTTGATTGTAGTTCCTTTGTTTTCGTTTGTAGTTGAATGGAAAAAAAGTTAAGAAGTGGGGTGAAAAAATCTGATCACAGGATTTGCGAAATTTTTACTTTTAATGATGGAATCGTACCCAAAATCGTTTGTAGTTGATTGAAGTTCTTTTATTTTCGTTTATAGTTGAATGGAAAAAAAGTTACGAGGGGGTGAAAAATCTCAGCACAATATTTGCGAAATTTTATCTTTTAATGATTGCATCGTGTTCGGTTTCGTTTGTAGTTGATTGTAGTTCTTTTATTTTCGTTTGTAGTTAAATGGAAAAAAGTTACGAGGGGGGTGAAAAATCTCAGCACTAGATTTGCGAAACTTTATCTTTTAATGATTAAATCGTGTTCGGTTTCGTTTGTAGTTGATTGTAGTTCCTTTGTTTTCGTTTGTAGTTGAATGGAAAAAAAGTTACGAAGTGGGGTGAAAAATCTGATCAAAATATTTTCGAAATTTTTACTTTTAATGATGGAATCGTACTCAAAATCGTTTGTAGTTGATTGTAGTTCTTTTATTTTCGTTTGTAGTCGAATGGAAAAAAAGTTACGAGTGGGGTGAAAAATCTCAGCACAAGATTTGCGAAATTTTATCTTTTAATGATTGAATCGTGTTCGGTTTCGTTTGTAGTTGATTGTAGTTCTTTTATTTTCGTTTTTAGTTAAATGGAAAAAAAGTTACGAGGGGGGTGAAAAATCTCAGCACAATATTTGCGAAATTTTATCTTTTAATGATTAAATCGTGTTCGGAATCGTTTGTAGTTGATTGTAGTTCTTTTATTTTCGTTTGTAGTTGAATGAAAAACAAGTTACTAAGGGGGTGAAAAATCTGAGCACAGTATTTGCGAAATTTTTACTTTTAATGATGGAGTCGTTCTCAAAATCGTTTGTAGTTGATTGTAGTTCTTTTATTTTCGTTTGTAGTTGACTCCATCATTAAAAGTAAAAATTTCGCAAATACTCTACAATCAACTACAAACGATTCCGAACACGATTCAATCATTAAAAGATAAAATTTCGCAAATCTTGTGCTGAGATTTTTCACCCCCCTCGTAACTTTTTTTCCATTTAACTGCAAACGAAAATAAAAGAACAACAATCAACTACAAACGATTTTGAGTACGATTCCATCATTAAAAGTAAAAATTTCACAAATCCTGTGATCAGATTTTTCATCCCACTTCGTAACTTTTTTTCCATTCAACTACAAACGAAAACAAAAGAACTACAATCAACTACAAACGAAACCGAACACGATTCAATCATTAAAAGATAAAATTTCGCAAATCTTGTGCTGAGATTTTTCACCCCCCTCGTAACTTTTTTTCCATTTAACTACAAACGAAAATAAAAGAACTACAATCAACTACAAACGAAACCGAACACGTTTCAATCATTAAAAGATAAAATTTCGCAAATCTTGTGTTGAGATTTTTCACCCCCTCGTAACTTTTTTTCCATTCAACTACAAACGAAAATAAAAGAACTACAATCAACTACAAACGATTCCGAACACGACCCAATCGTTAAAAGATAAAATTTCGCAAATTCTATACTAAGGTTACGGGGTAACGAAAGGGGTAACCCCCTTTCGTAACTTTTTTTCTGACCGACTACACACAAAATCCGTTTCACTACAATCAACTACAAACGATTCTGAACGAGTTGCAATCATTAAACTTTACAATTTCCAAAGTCGGGTGCTGAGGTTTCATCCCCCTTTCGTTACTTTTTTTTCTAACCGACTACAAACAAAATCCGTTTCACTACAATCAACTACAAACGATTCTGAACGTGTTGCAATCATTAAAAGTTACAATTCCGAAAGTCGGGTGCTGAGATTTTGTACCCCCTTTTTGAAAACTTTATCGTGTTATTGTTGAATGTAATTTGTTACTACAAACGAAGTAAACGGCACTACAATCAAGGTTTAATGATTTTGAGCTAAATTATGCTTAGAAATGTCTATTAATTCCTGCTTTTATACGATTTAAACGAGTTTTAGAAAAAAGACATCAACGGGCTCAGGATTTTTTTTTTGTTTATTTTTTTTTGACATTTCTGGGCTACTACAAACGAAAAGAAAGGAACTACAATCAACTACAAACGATTCTGAATACGATACAATCAATAAAAGTTAAAATTTTGAAAGTCGGGTGCTGAGGTTTCACCCCCTTTTCATAACTTTTTTTCTAAGCAACTACAAACAAAATCCGTTTCACTACAATCAACTACAAACGAAAGGCTTCCCGAATAATAATTAAAATTAAAAAAAACACAAAGTCGGGTGCCAAGTTCACAGAGGTCCATTGCCCCGTAGGTACCTACCTACTTCTAATTGGTAATTATATTCCATGTCTAGTGTTTCACTTTATCAGTTAATTGGATATGAATATTCTAGATGCCACTAAAGTTTGAAATGGACACTAATTGAGTACAGTCGACTGCAATACTATGGCCATTGTAGAGAACAACGTGTTAAAAGTCAATTACATGACTAATAATCGAACAGGGGCTTAGCTTCTGTCCAGGATGCTTAGCCAAGTTGCCAATCGCTAGCGCTTAGTAGCGTATCGTAGTTTTCCCTCTCTGTCACTCTTTCATATTAGTGCGACAAATACAGTTAGCTGCCTTTTGTTTACGATTGACGATTAAGTGTAAGCGATTGGCAACTTGTCTAAGCTAAGCACCCTGTTCGTTTATTACAGTCAAGTGTAAAAATATATATAGAAAGAATCCTCTTATAATTATGATACGAAATTCTTATTATACAGAATAGAGCATTTTTATGTACAGACAGGACACCTTATTTTACCTTTGACTGTACTCACTCATGTAAATCAAATGTTTTACCTGGGTAAAAACTGTTTTCGCATGTCTGCTCGACTGCCCTCTAAAGGTGGATTTACACTAAACGAATGATTGCTCATTCTATCCCTCTACGAAATCAACGAATTTCGAGGAATTACGTTTTGTGTAACGAACGAATTTCGTAGAGTGGGGATAGAATGAGCATTCGCTCGTTTGGTGTAAACCCACCTTCAATCTGGTGTGACTTAAAGCCTTCAACTGCATACTAGCACTTCGCCAGCGACGAACGTGAAATGGAGCCATTAATAAGTCCGTTCCGCTCGCAGTGGAAGGCAGGCATTAGATTAGGTTTGATAGAACCTAGCAATTGACGTCTTACGTCACGACAGTCACATCATGTTACGTTATGAAAATTAAGAAATTCATAAATTCAAATTACTGTTAAATCTTGAATAAACTTTCAATTCTACTCTAATAAACATTTTTATATTATAAACCAATTAAGTTTTTGGGCTACAATCTATATTTGACAAACTTTAGCCAATATTCCCCTAAGCCGGTTTTTATGCTTTACCTACCAATACATTATATTATTACAGATGTAGTGAGAAATGACTTGCCTTCGGAAACGTTCGTCAACGTCATGCAGTTTCAGTCTATCTCACTGAGAATGACAGTAATAGCTGTCATGCTACTTCAGTCAGACTCAGTAACACTGCCTGAAACAGCATGTGTTTACGAACGTTTCCGAAGGCAAGTAATTTCTCACTACACCTGTACTGTCATTGAGAATAGCAAAGAGATTACATACAAATATACTACGAATAGTATGAATAGACAAAGATACAGAAAAAAACTGTCATGTCTGTTTGACAACACGTCGGTACAGCGCGAAGTTGTTTAGATAATCCATTCTATATTTTATTAGTATTACTATGATACTGCGGAAATGTCGCGTGTGAACGTAAACAGATACTGTAGATGGAGAGTTGATTTACCAGAATTGGACATAAACATCATAATCAATAAAAGTCAGTTGAAGGATATGCCTTCGTAGTGAGGAGCTGCCTCGGAGTCAGGGTGATCGACATCGTGAAATAAACTGCACGAAATAACGACATTAAGCTGAGGTACTTTATTATTCAATTTAAATTCGATAACGTTCAAAGATGTTCTAGTTAGTTATCTATGTCATTGTGTATTAAGCAAACTTTGAAAATAAATGATTTGTCATTATGCACGATATAATACATGCAGAAATTATTACTAAAATATGTATCCTATTGCAGCGATTTTTGTACAAAACTTCTATTTATTAAATTGGAAAGAATTTAAAAGGCAGTATATAAACGTGACGTCACTTTTGTGTATTTCGTAATACCACAGGTAATACTAATACTAATGGCGATCGTTTTGACAGTTTGAAAAAATATATTAATTTGACTTGCCAGTCACGTGACACTTTGGCGAAACTGTGCCAATGGTCAATATGGTCATAATATGACTGATATGCAATGACCTGTCAAGTGTGTTAATTCTTTTAATAATAAGTTTATATGGTAGTCTGAAACGACTGCAACTCTGCAACTTAGTATTAAGTAAATAGAAAATCCTGTTTCTAACCCGAACTTATGTTTCGCCTCTTCACTTACACCGAGTATTTTGAATCCCAAGCTACTTAGCCTCCCTTAGGGCTCGATGGAGCGAAAAGGTGTTTAACCAGAGTACCAACCCCGCACTTGTCCTTGAGGACCCTTGGGGCTAAGTTGATTTCATTTACAGGGTTATCAACTTATCAATGTTATCACAACCATTATCGTAGGTAAGGTAAGGTTTCAAAGACTGACAGGATGGGCTTGGTCATGAGATTGTTGTTATTGATTTATAGAATAACACAAAATGTAAAAATATACAGGTTGTCTTTAGCAATCAGACAAAGTCGAAATGTGTAATATATTATGCGTTACTATATATATAATATATGTATTTTTTTTTCGTGAGATGGTTCCGATTGATTATGTATCTATACACGAGTATAAAAACAAGTCGTAACATAAAATAAATGAAAAAGCTCTTTTGTTTTGACCTTTAGATGTTTTTTGTAAACGTTAGTTTTTTTTATTGAATGATAAATTCAGCGAAATTGATGTTAAAACGAGTTCACATTATCCTGAACCATTAAAAAAAAATTAAATGAGTTTTTTCTGTGAACATCCGATTCTTACAATATTTTAAAGAATGTTATAATCGTGTTAAGATCTTTCAGGCAGAACACCGGGTGTTTTATCCTATTACATTACGTGTAATTTTCTGCAAAGACTCTAGTAATAGGTCACCTATGAATAATTTAAATAAACCTCCAACCAACCTTAATAACATGATTGAAGTGCGACAATTTTAATTTATTCCGTTTCTCTGGGGATTTCAGTCGTGATATGTGTTTAATGTGTCCCATTAAATCTATACTTGGGTCGCATTATGATTGAACGTAGGAATGGAAATCAAATGAAGGTACATACTATGGTTTGGAAATACCTTCCGGAATTCAGAGCCGGGTTTCAAATTCAATAAACCTGATGGTCCTGGTGGTCTATTGATATAGAAGTTGAGAACAATCTAAACAAACCGTAAAAAAAACTAAGCATCTATCATCTAGCAGTATTTTATTGTTTTAATGGTTAGGTTAGGATTGCATCGGTTGACAACCTAATCTCACTATAAAACTGACTGCACCGTACCCGTGGTCGTAGGCAGACTACGAACAAATAAAACATGGAAGCGGCACGCCATACTAAATTGCCTTTCAAAAACGGTCCCGACTTTTAGTTGTCAAATGTCACATCCTCTCCAATGCATCACGGTAATGAATTTCAGTATCAACATATAAAAACTTAAACCGCCATTTAAAAATAGTTGTGATTGGCCCATCAAAGTTTTGCCATTTCATCATGATGTCATGTCCATAAACATTTGTCAAAGATGTTGCGCCGAAATATGCACGGTGTTAAGAAAAGCGCTATGTCCTGCTCATCTTGGCACAATTGAACAATTATTTTTGGGGGCATTTTTGAGCTGGCGTTAGACGTCCATGTTATGTATATTATGGTAGGCAGACTACGGGTGTAACGTCACGCCTGAAACGTCAGGATAATATTAAACGTAAGTTTACGCGATTGAGACCCGTTTGTCGTTAAAATATGAGATCGCATACTTATATTGGCATTTTTCGCTTATCTTTTACTTTTAACTGACCAGTTTACCAAAATCGGTATTATTATCTGTTGATCTTGAACTTGTTTCCATATAGGAGTGTCTTCTGACACAGTGTTAAAGTTATTCAATGCCACGGATACACCCATCCTAATAATTACAGTTTACTGACTAAGTGGCCTATTATCAGTGATTGCAGTGACTAAGGATTTCTGTTATTTATTTTCGTATAACAGCCCGCCGTATATTTCGAGGACGCATGGTGACATTGGTGACAGCAGTATGAATATTATTGTCACCGCCCCAACTCTTCAAATGTTTTTTTGACATGACGCACCATGATATTTCAAAACCTTTTTAAATGTATACGTAGTTGCCAGTTGTGGCTTATTAAGTAATTTTGTTTGGTGCATAGTTGTGCCTCCGCGAGAAGTGGCAAAAATATAAGGAAAAAAAACTTCACCACCAACCAAGAACCAAGTTCAATGATATGAATGTCTGTAAAAATATTATGAACCCTGTTACACGCTCTTAAATTCGGAATGAAAAAAAATCTTTTGGTTACTCTCGCTTACATAGTTTAGCGGATATAAGTTTCAGAATTACCATGATTTTTTGATATTTTCGTAAATAAGTTTAAAACAAATGATGATCGAGACTGATATTTCGCATACAGTGTTTTAGGGCGTGTCACTACTGCACCTCAAATTACAAACAAATCCCTTACGCAGCTAATCTTCGGTTAGCCTGCTTTCCTCCTCCTCCTCCTTGTGTCGTATTCCTCATTACTGAGGGTCGTGACCTCTATGAATAATTTTGCGGACGATCTCTTTCCACTTCTGACGGTCTGAGGCAGTGTGTCTTGCTTCGTGGACGTTTGTATTGGTGGTATCGCGGATCTGATCTGTCCACCGCATAGGACCGCACCGCATAGCCTGCTATACCCCCTTTATATCCTGGAAAATTGTATAGTTACCCAGGACAGGGTTAACCGCATTCAACGCAGACGAAGTCGTGTGCAACAGCTAGTTATTACTTGTTTGCATGACACATGGCAACACATTCTAAACCACGAATCGCCTTGGCATTATCGCCGATGACGTTTTGCCCCATCCTTGCCGGCGCGGCGCTAGAAAGGTTCGACGTCGGCACAGTCGTGACTGCCTATTTTAATGAAAGGTTGAATGCAACATAACGTAATACTATTACTCAGGGATCGGATACCGGTTTTTACTCCATACAAAAGAACGGTTCGAATTCCGTTCTTTTTCGTTCTTCGGTTTATAATTTTATTGTTAATGGAGTAATTGAAAAATATGATTTTAATAATTATAATTACATACATGTCAGCCTCCGTAGCCGGTTTCGGGTTCGAATCCCGGCGATTTGGCATTATTTGCGTATTTATTTATCACAAATATTTGTTCCTTGGTCATGGGTGTCTATATATTTAAGTATCTACATGTATCTATCTATTATATATATCGTCGCCTAGTACCCACAACACAAGCCTTAATTAAGCTTACCGTGGGACTAGGTTGATTTGTGTAAAATGTCTCAATGTATTTATATTTATTATATATTTATACATAAAATGTTGAATACTACATAAAGAGCGTAAAACATTTTAAAATATTGAGCTACATCGAGGTTTTTCGATCCCTGCTATTACTTATGGTCTGGCCACGACATCGGTCTAAGACGACCGGCGGCAAGCGAACCAATAAGTTGGAACGAGATGCCGATATTGGAACTCCCTCTCGCAAATATGTTTTTGCCACCAATGTCGTTTATGGTATGTGGTGCCGAGCTGTAGGTACTGTAAGATATACGAGTATCTTACGGTATCTTACGATGTATTAATGTGTATTAGGGCTACATGTGTCACGGTCTTTAATTTGTGGTGGGTTTAACCAAACGTGCGAATGCTCATTCTATCCCCACTCTACGAAATTCGTTCTTTACACAAAATGTAATTCGTCGAAATTCGTTGATTTCGTAGAGTGGGGATGGAAAGCATTCGCTCGTTTGGTATAAACCCACCTTAATGTAATCATAACATGTGCACGAATCGGGCAAAGGAAGAATGCTTGACCCAATTGCATCGAGTGCACCGGTTGACATGCTTTTATCGCTTGCGAATTTCATTTGGTGGGAATGTTTAAAATATTTACCTATTTCCGGTATATTTACCTCATTTCAACGAGCATGGTTAGGTTTTTACTGCTAAAGTGTTTACTAGGTACTATAAAAAATATCCCGTTAGACGGGACGGCAGTAAGAATACATTTGTCACCACCCCAACTCCTCCTGCGGGTGTCGTAAGAGTCGACTAAGGGATTGAAGTGTCAGTTACTATTAGTGATTTCATAAAAGATTGATGATGGGCAGCAGCGTCATCATAGTGGACACATTACTGCGATCGCAAATCCGCTTGCCCAGCGTGGGGATTATGGGCATTTACCTCCTAATGCGTCTATACGCATAGTTAATAGGAGAGGCCTACGTCCAGTAGTGGACTATCATAGGCTGATAATGATCCTGATAAAAAATATGAGTAGTACGTGCACTCCACGCAAGCGGTGTGTCATCTAATATGACATTTACATACGCTACAACGCGCACGCCACGCACACGCGCACGCGCACAGACTGCACACGGACCCGGTGTGGCTGGGCCTTTCATCATCATCATATCAGCCGAAAGAATCACTGCTGAACATAGGCCTCCCCCAAAGATTGCCACGATGACCGGTCCTGTGCCACCCGCATTCAGCGGACTCCTGCGACCTCCACCAGGTCATCAGTCCACCTTGTGGGGGGCCTACCCACGCCTTCCGGTACGTGGCCGCGACTAGAGAACCTTCCCGCCCCAACGGCCATCGGTTCTACGCGCAATGTGCCCCGTAGCGCCACTTCAATTTAGCGATTCGGAGAGCTATTTCGGTTACTGTGGTTCTGCTGCGGATGGTGTCATTTTTAATCCGATCTCGCAAAGAGACTCCTAGCATAACTAGCATAGTTAGGCTGAGCCTTTAATGTTTTGATATTTTATGGCACTGGTCTCACCGCGAGCTACTAAGCTATGAACTATCGGCTATAAACACGAACAAAAAATACGCTCTCACGACGAAATACGCACGCCCGTGTAAAAAAACGAGACACGGCGATACTCGCCCGGTGGTGAATTAGCCGGGCGAGTATCGCCGTGTCTCTTATACGCAGGTCTCTTATTCTTATACGGCATATCTCTACACCGGCGTGCGTATTTTTTGTTCGTGTTTAAAGCCTATAATTGATAGCTTAGTAGCTCGCTGTGAGACCAGTGACTAACGAAGCGTCGCAGAGCGCTAGTGGGCATCATTTTACAATCTCGTCATTAAGGTTGTTATGTTATGCAGATATGTAAACCGGTCGCCATTGCCAAGCATCATGCCCCATTAGCATTTTCTGCTAATTACTCATATGGATGCCGCGAATGGTGATGAGGTAGCATAACTATATAACTAAACTGCGTACTTGTGCAAAGAGAAGGATACATTTATTAAGCGAGCATGCACACTATATAATGAGAATAACAACTTAAAAACTGTAGACATTTTCAATTGTATCACAGATTCTATAAAAAAATTGTTCAGGTCTAGTTGTATGTGAATTTTAACGTTATTTGAGATTGTATTTTTGTATTTAAGTTTATCGAAATAGAATAATTATTGTATTACTATGTCGTGATTAACAATATTTATTCAACATATTCCTTGTCGCAGGTCTTTGAGTTTCTTGTAAAGCCAATTTTTTGCTATTACTTTTTAGGCTAAATCTAACACATGTCAAGAAGTAGGTATTCGTTTGTGCTTTTTAGGTAAACATATTTGTTAAAAAATAATGGAAACTATAGGTCTAGTTTAAGTGAAAAAATTGTATGAATATTTTTTGTATGACCGTTTGTTTCATAACCGATAAATAAAAAAAAAAGAAGGGACATAACTCTTTCTTTGTGAGATATAATAATAAATATAATGAAATGGTTAACCTCACGTTTATTTGGGGCTTTTTTTTTTTCAAAGTAGACCCCCAAGCCTTTTTTTGCTTTTATAACCTTTTCTGAAACAAGCAATGAAATGTTGTCGTTACCAAAAAGCGGCCGGGAAGTACCTCGTTGCCGACCTAGGCCGCACTTTAGAATGCGGTTATCATTGCGTAACGGTCAAAAAGGGTTTAAAAAATGCATTTTCTCTTAAAATAGACTGAACCCGGCTAACTTCATACGACATTTGTATCTTCAAAGGTTATAAATCCGCTGTTAAAAATGTTCCCTTTCCTCATGGGCACATTGTATACACTTTTTTGAGGTGGCATCGTGCTCGTACACATGACCATCAAATATACCGGATCTAGTATACTCACAAATATCTGAGCGGATCTCTATTATCATGGCCTTAGAGAGAAATGAAATTATTTATTTTTGCATGTGGAAATGGGTAACATTTTGCTGTTGTCGTTGCAGTTAATTATTTTAGTAGGAGCACCAGTCCCTACCTTTGCAGGTGTACATATATACGACTTATTATAGTATAAAATAAAAAAAATAAACAATGTCAAAATCATATAAGATAAAGTAGATTAAAATTAGAAAGAATCATTCAATAAATCATGAATACTATAATAACATTTGTCTAGTAATATTTTTTTTACATAATTTTTAAATAACTTTAGTCTGAGACACTTAATACTACCCGCAATGTTATTCACTAAGGAAACCGCCTTGCTGTCAGTGCTGTGTCAGCGCTGCGGCAGCGTTGAGCCTAAAAATGCATGAATGTAGGATTAATATGGATTTGACAACGTTATAATAATAGCAAGAACGAAAGGGATGGTCTTATGAAACTTTTTACTAGTGGAAGTGAAAAGGAACGATAATCGTCCGTCCTTATCACTGTGCCACTATTTTTTGTGTGTGTGTGCATTAGATGCTAAATGTAAGTGCCAGACAAATGCGTTGAATACGTCACTAAGTGCCTGTGTGGCACTTTCTTCTTAGTAGTAAGTGACTATGTCTATCCCTCTTAGTGGCACACTATGTGCGGCCCCTCGCTAAAAATGGTATTCACTAATGTGCTTTAAACGACACTAGTGCTCGGCGACGAATGCGGCGTGAGCTGGAACTACACTGCGTCGAGAGTTTAACGTTTAATGTACGAACTTCGTATTCTCTAAAGAAAAACAGCGACGAACTCGCCCACAACCTTGCTCACAGCCTCGATTCCTAATGTCAAATAAAACAGCTAGGATGTTAGACAAGGCTGTCTCGACGTCGAGCTCGTTGACGAGCGCAGCGTCGAATGTGTGAATAAGAGAATAGCATAGCTGGAGAGTGCACATTTAAATAGTTTTGAGCCGCTCCGACACATCTGTATGCTTGCACTTAATTGGTATGTCAGTATGTCGCCGCGAGTTAGATTTTCCATCTTTTACTAACTATATGAATAAAAGAAGGATGGATAATTTATCTCGCGGCGACATATTGTCGCACTAACCTGTGCTAAGCCTACATCTGATAACTGCCACAATATTATACTCGCTATGTATTCTGATATGGTCAGTAAGCCATGGAAGCCGAGTGGATATGTGGAGCGCGCGGTCACCCATCTGCCCACCGGAGCACGCATTGTATTAATATCAGCTGGGAATGGCTGCGACACGATTACACATTCATTGGCTTAATAACTAGTGCTTGTAGTGTTCTACGTTTGTTGCTGATTTTCTGTATTTACTACACGACCTCCCAAAAAATGAGTGAATCTTTTACTTGATGGTCTCATCGGAAGATCAGCGATGGCTCACGCCAGCAGCATGCTAAGATGAGTCCGTTTCGTGATTTTTTTTTGTATGTCCTACCTATTTATTCCTTTTTTCTTTATCTGTGTGTGTACGAATAAATTATTTTCTATTTCTATTTTATATCAGAGCTTGCATTTGACTATTTTTTTACTTAACACGCTTTTATTAGCTTCACTTGTACAGTCGAGTTCATAAATATATGAGCTTCCAAGGCTTCAAAAATAAATAAGCATAGAAACATACATATGAATCTGAGCTAATTTTCCAATCAAAAATATGTGTACATATTACCTGTCATATTAATCTGAGCATGTGTCACATTAATATATAAGCAACTGAAAAGTCATAAATATCTCTCTCAAAAGTGACACACGCTCAGATTAGTATGACAGGTAATATGCACACATATTTTTGATTGGTAAATCTGTTCAGATGCATATGTACATTTCTACGCTCATTTATATTTGAAGCCTTGGATTTGCTCATATATTTATGTACTCGACTGTAACTATGTATGTATGAAAATCTTGGAACCTTAATTTGACCCACATCCCGATCTTTGATTACGATGAAATTTAGCACACGCTCTGAGTTCTGATGAACTACTAGTTTTTTTTAATTATTTTATTAAGATTATTAAAAAGCAAATCAGACCTTCATATTATTTATCATTATCAAACTCCGGCGAGTTGACCTGGGTATATATAGTCTGACATTATTATTATATTTCAATTTATTTAAAATCAATTTTATGTTGTTTTTCTTTAATGCATGTTAGTTGTAAGATGTACCAAGATTGTTTGAATTGAAAAAATAGTTCCCGCCAAGTTTCTTACTGGTTCTTCTTGGGTCAGCTGTGTAGGGTTGGAACTGGAAGTAGTTTTAATACCTAGACGATTCAAAAGAGTTTGTTGCTATTCCAATTTGAATAAAGAATTATTTGACATTGACTTTGACTTCGACATATCAGCCTACGGCAGTGAAGAGGTTAAAAGTTTTGCACTGATACTTCCAATGATCACGAGAGCGCCGTTGCATGTAGATTGACTATCTTTATTACGAGATTGTCTCTGGAACGATGCACTACTAGTGACATCAATAAAGGCTCAAAAGCTCAGTTTATTGCATTTCCTGTAATATCCACTGCCAGTGCACGAGTGCAGTAAGTGGAATATTGCATTCTATCAACTCTTTAGCGACGTGATTGTCAAAGGATTTATATCTAGATTTTTATTAGTGCAGTCGTGTAGAAAAGCATTAAGGTGCCTGTTTAAAGCAGGCCATACACGTAAGGGTGTACCTGACAGGTTTGCCTGTACAGGTCAACTGTTCAGGTAAACCGGAGCGTGTATGTTACAGAACTGTGCAGGTTTTTGCACAGTTCTGTAACATACACGCTCCGGTTTACCTGAACAGTTGACTTGTACAGGCAAACCTGTCAGGTACACCCTTACGTGTATGGCCTGCTTAATAGTGGGGGAAGGACAAAACTATACATAACTTGCGAAGCATGTGCGATTTAAGCTTCATTTTCTACATGAGATAAGACTATAATTGTTATATATATAAACTAAATAATTGTTTTAATCGTGTGTTGTGAAAACTTTCACGTTTACATATTGTTACGTTCGTGGGGTGGGTTTTCTATAGAAAATGTATAACTAAGCCACTAATTAAAACTGACACTTTAATTACAAACTAAAACAGTAATCACACACTTAACACGTCACACTGATTCACTCTCAAACTCGCCGTTAGAATCGCAGTTTTCGCTCTTGATGTTATCTCTTCGCTGTCTCAATTGAAACTACCCCTCGGCCGGGTCATGCTGTGTATTTATACCAGCCACTCAAATCTACAAAGTACGAGAAGATTCGACTCTAGAAAGTTCCCGAGTTAGGTGCGCGAACATTCTAGAGTATCGCTGTCTCTTTCTACAGGTTTCTCTTTCACACCCGTCCAGAATGTTCTCTCTATAGCTGTCTCGTTCACATCTTTCCAGAACATTCTTTCGTGCTGTCTCTATCTAATAGTGCTTTCTCTTTCACTCCTATGGGAAATTTAGCTATATACCGATTTGTACTTGAGAGGCTCAATAGGGGTCCTGAAAACGCCTGAAAACGGGTTTTCAGGTTATTGCGCCATCCGATAGAGGGTATCCTGAAACGGCCTGAAAACATGTTTCAGGCGCCTGAAAACGACGGTATCTGGGGTGAATATTTGATTTTGTAGTATGTGAAAGAGGACCTTCTGAAACGGCCTGAAAACGCATTTCAGCCTGCTGAAAACGCTTCTAACGTGTCTAAAATCATATTTGTAGTTTTTATCATGCCATCGGCGTAACACTACCCCCTCCTAAGACATGCTCGTCCCGAGCATCATTATTTCCGTGGTATTTGGCGAACCGGTCAACGTGAACAATCTTGCATGGGCTTCGTAAATTCCTCCGTATCCGATACGTAACGTCATTGATCTTCGTAACCCCACTGTACGAGCTGCCATCCATGGTTTACCGTTGGATACTTTTTCCACAACTACACATCGACGCCCTCCCTGACTTGCTGTTCCTGGTAAACGCACTGGGACTCGAACCTGTGCCTTTGGTAGGAGAACAGGTCTTCTAGAGCAGTAAACATTCCCACTAATTCTTCCTTCCATTGGAACCTCATCAAATCTAGTTTTCAGGACTCCAACTTCCATGTCAATTTTATAACCATGGCACCTCATAAAATCTAGTCCAATAATACAGCCATCAATTATGTCGGCAACAATCACTTTGTGCCGATAAATGTGCTTGCCAATTCTTAAATCCACTCCTGTCTCTCCCTTGATGGGAATATACTGGCCAGTGGCTGTAAGCAGCTGTAGATGCGTCGGCTGGACTACATGACCTCGAGTCAGGTGTTTCAGAAGCCAATGATTAATCACCGTCCGAGAAGCTCCGGTGTCGATAGTAAGGTTACATGGTATTCCACCAATTTCTCCCTTGACGACCAGACTATTCCCGTCGTTGACTTGTGAGATAACTACTGGGACATTTCGACCTCCAGCCAGCACTCGTCCCTTAGTCCTTTCCTTACTCGTTTCCCTGCTGCGGCTCTGGTCGTACAGAGCCCTTATTCCTGGTCACAGGGGATTCATCTCGTTCTCTCCTGCTGCTTCTTTTCGGGCAACTAGTTTGTATATGGCCACGTTCTCCACAATGGTAACATCGTGGCCCAAACTTCCGATGAGCTGCAATCCTTCTTTTCGGGCAACTTGTTTGTATATGGCCAAGTTTTCCACAATGGTAACATCGTGGCCCAAACTTCCGATGAGGTGCAATGCTTCTTTTCGGGCAGCTAGTTTGTATATGGCCACGTTCTCCACAATGGTAACATCGTGGCCCAAACTTCCGACGAGGTGCCATCGGCTCCCTAGCAGATACCTCACGTAGCTTATACGATCTTGATGGATCTTGGCGTACAGCTTCAACTTCTAGGGCATGAGCTACGGCATCCTTAGGCTTTCGTGGTGCCCTAGTCGTACTGCCGCCCTTACTTCCAAATCTCGGATCCCATCAACAAATGCCTGCACCAGCATGGTTTTTATTAAGCACTCAGCTGAACGTTGGTATGCCTTTCTGACCAGCTTTTCAATTTCCAGGGCCCATTGTTGCAATGTCTCATTACGTCCCTGCGTTCTGTCTTTCAGTTGAGCTCGGTAGACATGTTCTAGATGACTGTCTCCGTAACGGGCTTCTAATGCTTCTAGAAGCCGGTCGTAAGTTTGCTCTTTTCCAAGAGCTTCTAGAATTGTAAGAGCCTCGTCACGAAGTGCCAGCGTCAGAGCCGTCATCGCTTGCTCCTTACTCCAACCGTTTGCTTTGGACACGGACTCAAACTGTAGCTTGTACGCCGCCCACGAAGATGTTCCATCAAAAGGAGGTGCCTTAAATTTTCCACCTCCCGGCACAGATATCTCGGGTGCGCAGGTACTGATGCCATTAGCTACTTTTAATTCAAGCTTCTGGAGGCGACGCTCAACCGCTTCCTCTATAACATGAATCTTGTTCTCCATGTCACTGAGCTTCCCTTGGACTTCGTACATTTCTTGCTTCCATTCAGTAGCAGCCTTGTGCAACTCTTGAAGAATCAATTTCGACTGTTCTTCTTGTTTCCGCGACTGTTCTTCTTGTTTCCGCGACAGTTCTTCTTGTTTCCGCAACTGTTCTTCTTGTTTCCGCGACTGTTCTTCTTGTTTCCGCAACTGTTCTTCTTGTTTCCGCGACTGTTCTTCTTGTTTCCGCAACTGTTCTTCTTGTTTCCGCGACTGCTCCTTCAGGAGAATCAGAATAGTTCTGAGGTCTACGTCTTGAGTACTCTTAGCCTGCAAACCAGACGTTCCGGGCTTAGATGCAGTATCCTCACATGCTGGAGGCTCTTCACGTACTGCAATATCCTCCTGCGCTGCAGGTTCCTCACGTGCAGTTTGGCTCCGGGTCACAACTCCTTTTGGCTCGGTCTCGTTGTCACGTGGCGTTATACCCATTTTCTATCCCGCTTCTGACACCAAATGTTACGTTCGTGGGGTGGGTTTTCTATAGAAAATGTATAACTAAGCCACTAATTAAAACTGACACTTTAATTACAAACTAAAACAGTAATCACACACTTAACACGTCACACTGATTCACTCTCAAACTCGCCGTTAGAATCGCAGTTTTCGCTCTTGATGTTATCTCTTCGCTGTCTCAATTGAAACTACCCCTCGGCCGGGTCATGCTGTGTATTTATACCAGCCACTCAAATCTACAAAGTACGAGAAGATTCGACTCTAGAAAGTTCCCGAGTTAGGTGCGCGAACATTCTAGAGTATCGCTGTCTCTTTCTACAGGTTTCTCTTTCACACCCGTCCAGAATGTTCTCTCTATAGCTGTCTCGTTCACATCTTTCCAGAACATTCTTTCGTGCTGTCTCTATCTAATAGTGCTTTCTCTTTCACTCCTATGGGAAATTTAGCTATATACCGATTTGTACTTGAGAGGCTCAATAGGGGTCCTGAAAACGCCTGAAAACGGGTTTTCAGGTTATTGCGCCATCCGATAGAGGGTATCCTGAAACGGCCTGAAAACATGTTTCAGGCGCCTGAAAACGACGGTATCTGGGGTGAATATTTGATTTTGTAGTATGTGAAAGAGGACCTTCTGAAACGGCCTGAAAACGCATTTCAGCCTGCTGAAAACGCTTCTAACGTGTCTAAAATCATATTTGTAGTTTTTATCATGCCATCGGCGTAACAATATATATCATAATTTAACGATAAACGAGACTTGATTGCGTAAACTTACATTACATTAAATATTGCCTGACGTTTCGGGCATGACGTGAACTCGTGGTCACTGATAGACTTCAATTTTCGTTAAAATTGTGAGAATCTATTGTATAACTATCGAAAACTGTTAGTATTTGCGAAACACACCTTCATTTCTGCTCAGTATGTCTCTACTATCTCTAGGCTAGTGTATAACTTATTTTATTTCTGATGTTTAAACTCTAATGAATTCTAGCAACGAATGTTATGTTTATTATTTAAAGCTTTGTCACAATAAAATGTACCTATAAAAGGCTAAACTATAAAGACTCGTTTAAAAAAGAAACATCAAACAACACGTGCAAACTAACTCTGCAAACAACTTGTACAACTATTTACCAATCTCATAAATGGCTTTGAAATCAGGACAAGCAAATGTGCGCCGTTCTTTGAACGTGCCGAATACAGAAGCACAAAGGGAATAGATAAAGTGAATGCATTCACGGGACATTTGCTGGAGGACTGACTAAATCACGAAGCCGGGGGTCTATTCTGGTTAAAAATGGCGATTTAATAATCATAATCCTAAATATACAAGGTCATTCTTGGATCATTCAGCAGTGAACAAGTACTAACTACTAACTAAAAGTTGTTCAGCGAGACCCTCCCGGTCTCGCTGAACAACTTTTACTGTGGAAACCAAGAAGTCGCGATCCTCACGCTTACATCTCAAACCTCTTTTCTTATAATAATTACCAGAGGCCGGAAAATCCATAGCAAAACAAAAGACTGTTGCAATCAAACCAGGGTGAGAAACATTTTTTTATCGATATCGAGTAAGTTTATATAATCGATACCTCCTACGTATACTGGTGCAAGTGCAAAATCATCATTTTCCAGGAGAGCTGTTCAAAGGTACAAAGTTCTGTAACTAGCTAATACAATGAAATAATTTCGTGATATTTTCAAGAATTTATAACAAATACATTTTAATACAATCTACATATTTACTTTTTTGAAATAATTAGTAGTTTTTGAAAAAATGGTAGTTACACCAGTATACGTGAAATTTACGAGTTCTTGTTTTTGATGAACTGAGACAACTACCGTATACGTAGTATACTATGACTCGATGAATACGGATATATTTTTAGTGCCTTTGATGTATATTTTGTATCATGCACCGTAAATATCTAAACAAACCGGAATTGTTGCTCTGATGTTTTTTATTGGTTAGTTTTCGCCTAATTTGTCACTTGTACCAGTATACGCCTAAATTGATTAATCATGTACCAGTATACGTTTAAGCTTTTTTTGTATGTTATGGGCCTTGCAGGAAGTCTAAAAGTATATAAATACAATGAAAAATAAACGCTTAAAATAAAAAAAATAAAACTGATTTACCTTCTTTAAATCTTCTTCTTTAATCTTCAGATCTTTTTTAAATAAGTATATTTTTTATTATTCTTAGTGTCCTACCGGATTACTGGAAGAAAGTCTTGAAACAAACACATAGTTTTAATTTCAAGTAATCAAGACATGTCTTACAACATCAAAAGGCAATATAACAATTGAAGCGATTTGGGCTCTACTTTTCACTTACGATCAGGTGGAGTGGAGCCACTTTGTTGTGCCAACATAAAAAAATGAAGAAATAACATCAACATAAATATTTCGGCGTTGCTTTTACAAAATAAATATATACACGAATTCGATACTATACTTCAATACTTCTTAGGTGCGTACAGTAAGACGTAACTACTTAGTAATGAATTTAAGACTCAAATTAAAAGAAGTAGGGTAAGTTGTGGATCAATGAAACAACTGAATTTCAAACCATTGTATCTCTGGTGTTTTTAAAGTTACGAGTGAGATTTTGTGTTCGAAGATAAACAATTTAGTTGGCTATCGAATCGCATTCTTGGTTTCTACTTATTTTCAATAGTATACGTGTTATGCAACTGTAAACAAAAAATGAGATTTGTTTCATTGTGTCCTCGTGCAGGTATTCAATGAAACACCCGATTTTTTACATTGAAACAGATGTAATAAGTCCAGTGAACTATGAAACAGACTTAACCAACATTGAAACTGTGTTATATGTAACATATATATAAGAACGCTTGCAATGAATACAACATAAAGGAAAGTTAATAATAACGGTAGGCTTAGTGATGTGCCGTCGGTAAATTACGCATTTACGGTAATTCTCATTGATGGAAATTACGGTAAATTACGGAAATTTCTCGGTAACTTACCGCTTAAGAATGTTTGGCCATGTTTAAAATTTGTTTACAAATATCGTGTTTTCAAACTTTTATTATTTTTCGTGTTGTTTTCTTAACGAAAGTTATTTCACACCTTTTTGCTGAAACATCTTATGATGTTAAATTATTTTATCGATTCACGTGGTACTTTCAAATAAGTATTTTAATGTTATCTGGCTCAGGCACCTATTTATGTGATAATTTTGTTACTGTGCTCGTAAATCATAAGATCTTTTGTTACTCATCGTGTTATCTAAGGTAGCACTTGCAGGTAAAATTTAAAGGGTTTAGCGGTGATTGTAAATACTATCTAATTAGAAGCTAGGCTATGTCATTGTCCTGAGTTTGGATGTTTCGTGATTGGTCCGTATCTTTTGTTAGGTTTAGGTAGTTATGGTGGGGAAAATAATTGTGTCCCCTAACGTAGAACAGATTCCAGTTTTTTATTTGGACGTAGTTTAGCAAAAAGGATCCAACCTCAAAAAATTGTCATTGAAAAGATTGACTTTTGCTTTTGACAGAAGTTTGAAGTTTCAGTTGATGCGACTTTATACTGGCAGCTCAACAGACAGAATCTCTAAGTCCCTCAAACGCGATATGCGCCAATTCCGTACCAAGTGTATAGAAGAAGCCATAGAGCGGAACGAGAGCGGAGTGAGATAGAGGGTTTTTATGGACAGCTGTACACGTCAACTAGCAGACCCGAAGTTGATCTAGCGGAAGACCTCAGAGCTAGACTGACCCGACACTATACAGAAGACATCCCGGACATCAGCCTGTGCGAGATTAGAATGGCTCTTGAACAGCTCAAAAATAACAAGGCGCCTGGGGAGGACGGAATTACAGCTGAGCTTCTGAAGGCGGGTGGTAAACCGATCCTTACGGCCCTTCAGAAGTTGTTCAATTCCGTCTTACTGGAAGGGAGAACGCCAAAGGCATGGAACAAAGGTGTGGTGGTACTGTTCTTCAAAATAGGTGACAACGCTTTATTGAAGAACTACCGACCCATCTCACTTCTGAGCCATGTCTATAAGCTGTTTTCAAGAGTCATTACGAATCGTCTTGCACGCAGGCTTGATGACTTCCAGCCTCCCGAACAAGCCGGTTTCCGAAGAGGCTTTAGTACCGTAGACCACATCCATACGCTTCGCCAGGTTATATAGAAGACCGAAGAATATAACCTGCCCCTCTGTTTAGCGTTTGTGGACTACGAGAAAGCCTTCGATTCGATCGAAACCTGGGCAGTACTAGTCTCTCCAACGGTGTCAAGTTGACTACCGCTATATCGAGGTGTTGAAGTGTTTATACGAGAGCGACTCCAAGACCAGAGCTCGAAGCATATTCTGCTGCAGCGGGGAGTTAGGCAAGGAGATGTCATCTCCCCTAAGCTGTTTACCGCTGCACTGGAGGATGTCTTTAAGACTCTGGACTGGGTATCAACATAAAGGGCGAGTACCTCACTCACCTTCGATTCGCTGACAATATAGTAGTCTTGGCTGAGACCTTGGAGGACTTAAGTACTATGCTCGTTGACCTCAGTAAAGCCTCCGAGCGAGTTGGTCTTAGGATGAACATGGGTAAGACGAAAATCATGTCGAATTCCAACGTAGCACCAACGTAGCTACGAATGTAGCACCAACTCCCGTAATA
Organism: Thaumatotibia leucotreta; assembly: GCA_025490895.1. NCBI lineage: Eukaryota > Metazoa > Arthropoda > Insecta > Lepidoptera > Tortricidae > Thaumatotibia > Thaumatotibia leucotreta. Next base: position 172,316 of record JALPQI010000921.1, on the reverse strand, counting down.
ATCGGAGAATTTACAGTCGAAGTTATAGACGAATATATATACCTAGGGCAAACTATTCAGTTAGGTAGGTCCAACTTCGAGAAAGAGGTCAATCGTCGAATACGACTCGGTTGGGTAGCGTTCGGGAAGCTACGACACATATTTTCGTCCAATATTCCGCAGTGTTTGAAGACGAAAGTCTTTAATCAGTGTGTGTTGCCAGTGATGACATACGGTACTGAAACGTGGCCGCTTACAATGGGCCTCATAAGAAGGCTCAAAGTCACCCAAAGGGCTATGGAGAGGGCTATGCTAGGAGTCTCTCTGCGTTTGCGCGTAGAACCGATGGCCGTTGGGGCGGGAAGGTTCTTGAGTGGCGGCCACGTACCGGAAGGCGTAGCGTGGGTATGCCCCCCACAAGGTGGACCGATGACCTGGTGAAGGTCGCAGGAGTCCGCTGGATGCGGGTGGCGCAGGATCGGTCATTGTGGCAATCTTTGGGGGAGGCCTATGTTCAGCAGTGGACGTCTTTCGGCTGATATGATGATGATGATGATGATAAAAAATTAAAAATATCATTGAAAACATTAAAGTTTTCTATAGGAAATTTTACCTGAGAACTATCGCGGAGAGAATTTTCGGTAATTTACGCCCGTAATTTACCGTAATTTTGGTAATAAACTAGTTCCCGCCCACGGATGTTTTTGAAAATTTCTACATAAGTCATGGCTAGTCAACTAAATACTATCCTGGAAAAATAATAATGAAGTTGAGTGTATTTAGACAACTTTCTCATTAATTACCGATATTGGTAATCTTACCGAGAAAGTTACCACAAGATTCTCTAAATTCTCGTAAATTACGGTAACGGCACATCACTAGGTAGGCTAGAGTAGGTTTAGTTTAGTAGGGTTCCAATTTGTCAAATGATTAATAATACCACTGAAAGATATATGAAACCGAAAGTCTGTTTCATTGTATACAACACAAGTTTCATTGTAACTTAAGAATGCTGTCGATAACTGCGACATAATGCAAAAAAAAGTTGTTTTATGTGTCCTCGTAGTATGACTGTAAACCAGGCGAACGCGGGAGGGTCTTGGGCATCTCCACGATAGATATCATACACTTTGTGACAACATAAATATCATGTTGTTTTATTGTGTACGTATGTTTTATTGTTAAACATATTACTTAAGCTATTGCCATCAATGAAACATTCAACTTTTTAAACTGTCCTATCTCAGCCAATTTCAAAGTAAAAAATCGTATATTTTGCCATAAAATAGACTAATAGTCATCATTCTTTATGGCGTGTAAAAAAGTGGCTCTAGTTCTGAAAATGGCGTATATATTCTTAAACTGTTTTTGAAAAAAGTGTATTGTTTCAATGTGTACTAATAAATAGTGTTCAGTGAAACACCGTGAGCTGTTTCATTGTAAACAAAAAATATTACGGGTAACCAACATTGAAACGGAGTTACATGAACAGTAGCCAAATAGATTATTATTATATTATGTGGTTGTTCTTAGTAAAACGTACTGATTCTTGGGAAGATTAATCTATTAACGAATCTTTATGACATTGGCACATTCAGCAACCGAAAATTGTTATGTTTGAATGAAAACAATCACATATTAATACAATATGTAGGAACAGAATGTTTTAAAAGGTAAAAAATATGTTTTATTACCACTATTACTACTCATATATTTTTACGAAATATTTAATATGTAATTTTATAATACATATTTATATACTATAATTATACCAGTCAACAAAAAATATTAAAAATGTACTACTTTGACTCTCTTGTACCACCCGGGTTTAGCCACATAACCAGGTATTCACCAGCAGGAGTTAAAGTGATCATTTTTAACCGACTTCAAAAAGGAGGAGGTTTACAATTCGTCGAAATCTTTTTTTTTTTTTTATGTATGTTCCCCGATTACTCGAAAATGCGTGGACCGATTTGAAAAATTCTTTTTTTGTTTGAAAGGGTATACCTTCTAGTTGGTCCCATTGTCACCGAATTCAGATCTGATGATGGGATCCTGGAGAAATCGAGGGAACTCTTCAAATGTTGTAGCCACACATGACATTTTTCATTTATTTTCGAAAACTAATCAAGTATTTGCGTCTAGTCATGAACGTTTTAAGTTGGTGATCTGATGATGGAAGGTACAACTCCTTAACAATTAGGAGTTGGGGGATAATTCTTTAAGTATAACATATGTCGTGTATTTTGGAAGCTATTTGAGTATTTGCCTTTAGGTGGTCATCCTTTCATGTTGGTGAGCTGATGATGAAAGGTACAACTCCTTAGAGATTAGGAGTTGGGGGACAATTCTTTAAATATAACATATTTCATGTATTTTGGAAGCTATTCGAGTATTTGCGTTTAGGTGGTCATCCTTTCATGTCGGTGAGCTGATGATGGAAAGTACAACTCCTTAGAGATTAGGAGTTGGGGGATAATTCTTTAAATATAACATAGTTCATGTATTTTGGAAGCTATTTGAGTATTTGCCTTTAGGTGGTCATAGTCTCATGTTGGTGAGCTGATGACGAACGGTATAACTCCTTAACGATTAGGAGTTGGAGGATAATTCTTTGAGTATAACAACTGTCATACATTTTCGAGATCTATTCAAGTGTTTGCTTAGTAGTTATGACATGTTGGTTAGCGGTTAGTGATTCTTTAAATAATATAGGCATGCTAAGGTGCGTACCTATAATCTTTGAAATTATTCATACCTGCTGATGATACAATGTATATCTCCTTGATAATGGGATAATTCTTTGAATATTTAAGTTATCCAGTTCAGGTTTTCAGGCCTATTACAGTGCAGTACATTCTAATTATAAGTATTTAGAGCATACTAAATAACGATTTTACACTACTAAAAAGCAAAAAATAAAATATTTTAAAATAAAAATAAAACCGCCTTCAAAAATTCGCCCGAACTAAAAAGTAATAAATAATTTTAGTTCCTACTTCTTAGGATTTCCTACCCAAACCTTTAAACCTTTTACCCTATTCATTGAAATAGAATATTATGGCTAGGTATCCTACAGATTTCTTAGAAGTCGGTGCCAAGCCAAATATGTTCACTTCGCGAGTATAATACCTATGACTGTATTTGATAGAGCTTTGTAACTTACTGTCACTCCGGTTATGCTTTCATCAAAATGACTGAGGTAGATCATTCTGTTGATAAAAACATAATCGGAGTGACAGTAAGTTACAAAGCTCTATCTAATATATACCTCTATGAACGTATTTGGCTTGGCACCGACTTCTAAGAAATCTGTAGGATACCTAGCCATAATATTCTATTTCAATGAATAGGGTAAAAGGTTTAAAGGTTTGGGTAGGAAATCCTAAGAAGTAGGAACTAAAATTATTTATTACTTTTTAGTTCGGGCGAATTTTTGAAGGCGGTTTTATTTTTATTTTAAAATATTTTATATTGTACTCGTACATATAAAATTTGTCACTCTAGCTACTGGTCTGTGTTTAACCCTAAGGACCGTATCTAAATGTAAGTAGACAACTTTAGGGCCCTATAAATACGTATACTCAACTTTATATAACAAAAACTTTTCATTATATTATGAACCATATTGATGGGTATGATTTAAGGTCAGAAACAATATGTCATTCCGTTAAAATCAATGAAATGGATCTGATTAATTTAGAGACACGCAAAATAATTTTGGACGACTGGTGTAAAATTAAGGGCATAACAATAAGAAAGCTCGTTAAAGAGTATAAGTTCACTTCTGCAGGCATATACAAACCGATAAATAAGTTCGCCAACACTTTAACTTTAGAATATCTGTCCAAGAGTGGAAGAAAACAGGGACCATGGGACCCAGCGTTGCATAAGAAAGTAGTACGAATATTTATACAAAATCCAACTCTTTCTGTCCAATGCTACCAAAAAAGCGAAAACTCCGTCTTTTATGATACAAAAAATTAAAAAGAGACGTAATCTAAAGACATATAAAAAACAGAAACAACCTAAAAGGAGAAAAAAAAAGTCGTATCAGTTAGAAAACGGACAAGTAAACTGTATGATCATGTGCTGACTAAAAAAAAGCAATGTATTATCATGGACGACGAAATGTACTGCAAACTAGATTTAAAAACGACCCTTGGACCTTAGTATTGTACCATGCCCGCTGGAAAAATTCTCTCTAAACAAGATACAGCCATCAATGTTGAAAAAATTGGTAAATAATACTCGTATGGCAAGCAATTTGTCAACGTAGCATGCGTTTCAATTTTTTTTTCACCACAGGTAGTTTAAACGCTGAAGTATACCAAGAAGAGTATTTAAAAAATAAGACTGCTACCTCTCATTAAAAAGCATAGGATGCCTACTTTGTTTTGGCCTGATTTGGTGTCATGCTATTACTCGAAAGCCACCCTTGAATGGCATAAAACAAACAAGGTTGATATAGTCGAAAAAGACATGAATCCCTCCAAGTGCCCTGAAGTACCCCCAATCGAAAGCTACTTGGCTTTTATGAAGCGGCAGCTTCAAAAAATGCCAGAGCTGCAACATCAGCCGACGACTTAAAAAAAAAGTGGAACAGGGTGTCAGGAAATATAGCAAATGTTGTCGTCCAAAATCGAATGAAGGACATCCAGAAGAAAGTAAGATTGACGGCTAAATAGGGGTCCTATGGCAGTCTCTTTAGAACATAGTTCTAGAAAAAGTGTTTTATTTTAATTTATTTTTTGTTTTATTTCAAAATATTACTTGATATTAAAGTTGTGTCACTTTTATCTTGTCTACTTATAATTCGATACGGTCCTTAGGTTATACAAGTGGGCCTTAATAGGTTGATAATAAGGTGCTAAACATGAAACACGTTTAAATGAACAGTCTCATAAAATAGTAACCTTTTGCAATTTCATATTCGGTGTACAATAAAACTATACAGTACACAACGAAACATGAACCTGTTTCATTGTACATTACATAAAAATGTTTCGTTGTGAGACACCAGGGTATTATTTTAAACTAAATAAAAAATCGAGGCCAAAACTTGAATTAATTTTAAAAGTATTTAGCTTAAGATAAACTTGAATATACACGGTGGAATATAATCGGTGAACAGGAACCCATTTTTCTAATTCAGTAATCGATGGCGGTCACGTTTATGTAGTACTTAAGTGGAACCAAGTTTTTTTTTGTAGCATAAAATTTTTCATGTTGAAATTAAACTTTAATTAAAATTTATTGTCACCCTACTAATGGTTTAGTCTGAAAAGTTTAATACCTCTTTTCAAACTATCAGCCATGCATCGCTCTTATTTTACATAGGAATAGAGTCTATCGCAAAAATTAAAGCATGTGAGTGGTTATTGCTCATTTATGTTTTAAGTTTCTATGGCTGATAGTTTGAAAAGAGGTATTAAACTTTTCAGACTAAACCATTAGTAGGGTGACAATAAATTTTAATTTCAACATAAAAAAAAATTATGCTAAAAAAAAACTTGGTTCCACTTAAGTACTACATTAACGTAACCGCCTTCGATTACTGAATTAGAAAAATGGGTTCCTGTTCACCGATTAAATTCCACCGTGTATATACAATACGACAAAAATATAAATACTACCAAATTATTCTCTATATTCTTGCAAAAAATTACGAAACATAAATAAAAATTGTTACTTTTCCTGGTTCAATTAGCTTTGAAGCATGTAGCGACGTGCTCCTTCTGCGATCGTCGCTCGCACCCTGGGGAGTTGTGGAGGGTCCCGAAGCTCGTCCTTGTTTGATAGACGGGGCTAGCCATTAAGGTCAGGTTTCCGAGATATCGCAAAGTTTCATTGTGTCCGTTTGTGTCAATGTTCCACAACTAACCCTATATATTGGAACTACTAAGTAGGCTTCTTTCGTTTTAGTTTAAGTATGTCAAAATTCAATGTCTTTATAAGTAGCTGATATACTTTTTTACTGTCCGGGCTATCAGACTTAAAATTATAAACGACGTGTCATTCGTCCATCCAATACTGGTGGTAGGTTTGAGAAGACAATATTATTAAAGACAAACAATTCAAATGATTACGAATATTATCCACTTGTTATTCAACTTGGACCAAAGGGAATATTGTAAGCTGGCAAGCAGTAATCTACTATTTTTTTTATATTTAGTTACCTACCTAACCTACCTAGGTTACGCATAATTCATTTAATTTAACATAACAACTAATCAAATAACAACAATATTGCTAAATAATAAGCAATAGAGCCTACTTTTATGTGTAGATTTTAGAGTGTTGCTCGCGCATACTGGTATAACTTCCGCCCGCGGCGATAAGTGTACTGCGTATAGTGGTACAAGTCACTTAGCTCAGTATACGACGTTCGAACCAAAAAAAAGGTGTTAGTTATATCAGTATACGCCGCTTTATTTCAAAAACTAGCGGTAATTTCGCCACAAAAATTTTATAGCTTGTAGATATAAGTATTTTGAACCCAAATATGCAAAAAAAACGAAAATGGTAATAATGTCACTTGCACCAGTATACGTAGGAGGTATCGATATCAACCACGTCCGTTTCAAGCCGGTTTAAGATACAAATAATAATTATATACAGAGACACAACTTACATTTTATCACTTTCGTATGCAATGAAATGACAATAACATTCAATGTCTTTTTACCTATTATCACTTAGTGTTCTGAGCGAGCATTCGTTCGTTCTTGGGCAGATGAAAACAGGATTCCACATAGCAAAATGTTTGTTCGTCAGCCCTCGAACACGTGAATGCTCGCTCAGACAGAACACTATGCGGAAACGCGGCTTAACAGTGTAAATTGTAAAATTATTAGCCGTGTGAAACACCTACACGGTGACGGCAGTAAGAATACATTTGTCACCATCCCAACTCTTCCCGCAGGTGTCGTAAGACGCGACTAAGGGATTGAAGTGTCACTGACCATTTATTTGTCGAAGATCGATGATGAGCAATAGCATTATCATATTGGACACACTACTGCGTTCACCAACCCGCTTGCCCAGCGTGGCGACTATGGCCATCTACCTCCTAATGCGTCCATGCGCATAGGCTAAGGAGAGGCCGTTATCCTGCAGCGGACTAATATAGGCTGGTAATGTGATGATGTGGAATTGTAAAGAATTAACAAAAACAACAACAAAAACAAACAAAACAACTAACTAACTAACTATAACAAAAAGGGAAAACCCAAATAAGTTCTCGTCTAACGGCATTTCTTTTTAATAATTATTGTTTGTTGGGTAATTGTATAACATTATATAGCCGAGTAAAAATATAGGCTTAAAGCAAACATAAAGAACATACCTTGTAGTTTCGATGAATCCACGTTGATAGTCTTGAGCAAAATGATTAGCTGTTTTAGCTCACTAAATCGTTATTTAAACGCGGGTGCCATGTTTTTGAAGCTTGTGCGATTGCCGTCATGGCCGTTGATCAAATGAAAGATGTAGTGAAAATGGCGGAACGCGTGAACGAACGAACGAATGGAAGGGAATTATAAATTGACTTACTATTAATAAAAATGTAATAAATATGTAATAATAAATGTGTAATTTGAATTTTAATAATTTTAAAAATAATTTTGGGCTATTGTTTATATAAATTGGATAGTTTCTTGTCAAATTTCTGCATACCAGAAAGGAAACAAAATGTATAATTTTATTAATGAATTGAAATCCTTAATGATTAATGATAATAGTAATATCAAATAATTACCAATTTAAAGTAAATGTATTAATTTTAATGATAAATATAGGTAGTTTGTATTTCTAAACATAATTTGCATGTCGGATGACGACAGGATACCTGCTTCCGAAACCGTGTTGTACCTACTATCTGTACTTGTATATCTGTGTGTCCTTAGCAAATAAAATATCTTTATCTTTATCTTTATCTTTAATTAATTCAAAGCATATCGGTGCATTTTACGTGTCCTCCATCAAAAGTATCAAAACCCAAACCTAATTTGCGGGCTAAAGAGCCGCTAACAACTTTTAAAAACCCCATCATCATACCCTAACAAATTAATATCCCGTTTTATTAAAGAGAATTACAGCTCGAAATTGTTTTGAAAACTTTTGTTCTAAATTTTCAATGTTTAGGCAAATATCTAAACCTCAAACAATTTTATAATATCCTTTAAATGGCGTACCTGTCGGCTTAGGTATTCGGTGAGTTTGGTGTAATTTCACTCCCTTCGTGGGTATTCAGCACAGATTACCTAATCACTAGATGAAGCGTAGATGCCTCACGAACTCCACAATTTGAATACTGTTGAATGAACTCACTCCATCGAAGGCTGCGTTTCTACCCTCGGCTAGTCTGTGGCCATGAGTAAGCCAATTTTAAATAGTATAAAAAGAATGAACTAGACAGGTGCCATGATTTTTTAAGGGAAGAGAGGAAATTATTTCATAAATTCCCGTTGCCAATGAGGTTTTGGGACGCAAACTTTAGGGTACTCTAGAGGATTTTTTAAATTAGAAAGTTTCAGAAGTATACGTAGTATTATTACATTACTATTTTCGATGATTTATAAAATTGTATCGACCCTCCTGAAACTTCCAAATACCTTTTACGACTTTTCCTAGTCCCACCCGACACGAACCTTCTAAGACTCAACAATGCGGAGTCTAAAAGAGGGCATCGTATTTGGGCTTAACCATTAGCATTTCATTAACACGCGAATATTTTAAGAGTGAAAGTTTTCAGCCGGTGGGACGAGGGTCCGAACACACGTTAATTGCGTAACTTTCTATAACAACAAATGCCATTTTTGATTCTTAGAATTCCGCACGAAAGGGATACACACTGAATTCCATTTCGGAAGCAAACCAGCAGCAACAATTTTTTTATAAGGCAATATGAAATTCTGAAAGAAGAAAAAACTAAAACAAAAAATTCCGTACTATTTTAAAAGGTAGTTTACCATTTTTTTAATGAATTGATTCATAAAATTAGCTATGCACTTTCGCTAACAAACTAAAACGGATAAGTGAAAAACTGTGAATTCATTGTTCAATATAAAGTAATATTTCCTTGTACTGTCAAGTGCAAAAATAAGTATCGAAAGAATCCGCTCATAAATATGTTATGTAACTTATGTACGACGTTGTTAATACACAGAATTGACAGAATTAAAGTGCACTGGGACATATTTTTGAACATTTTGTCTTTGACTGTATTATATCGACTAATATCGAGTATGTCAATGTTTTAAGATGATTTATCTCTTGGGCCTTTTTGTTCATGTTTATAAAACATTTATCTTATCATAAAAAAATGGCAAAGACATTCGCCGGCCATCCAAGGTTGAATTTTAATTGAAAATGAATTGCAGCAGAATCCCGCCTGGTACTTAACGGTAGTTAAATAACTGTTGCGTCTCCGCACCATTAACTGCCGGCCATCGCTTCATTACGCGAGTTAATTCTTAAGGCGAGGGATTCGCTCTATGGGAATTTGTGAGTTTATCGAGTTCGAGTTTATTCGTGAAGAAATCATCTTCAGCAAATGATGTAATATTTTAATTAAAGAATCACTTCGTGTAAATGTTTAAACCATAAAGATCGACTAAACTAAAACATTTTAATTTTAATTATTTTCTTATCCTTGTAACGCCCGCCATACACTTTTTTTTAAATCTTATTTTGATTCTTGCTTTGTAAGTAATAGTGGTGAATTTAGTTTGTCAAATCAATCAGACACATGAAAATAATGCGACTTTATAAAGTTTATGAAAGGTTTAAATTTCATTCAAATGAAGTGTACATTGTAATGTACATTGAGCCTTACGAGGTTAAAAATAAACAGTAAAAAAATTAATTTTTATTTTTTGCTGTAGGTACAAACCAAAGTTCTATAAACCTAGATTTTCACAAACAAGTCAGCCTCGAATTATACAAAATGTACGAATAAGCAAAGTCCTTTGACCGCGTCTCTGGATAGAACGTCAACGCTTGCCTCGTTCCCGCTAAAACTGACAGGAGCTGTCAGTCGTGCTACTCATGCGCTTAAGGCGGTAATACATAAGATTTAAGGCCGCATGACACCCAATCCGACAATAATATTAAGAGTAGTTGCTGTGTGTATATTGTTAGTGTTTCTCGTCTACTCTACATTCCGTAATCATTTATTTATTGTTTACAACTTGATAGGGCTACGTCGTTTTGTTTCAGAGTTCATGTAGCCTCCATGGAATTACTTATATCAGCATTACACATATCAGCTAGATATTCACTAAATTAACAATTTAAACACAACCAACTTCAACCGATTTCTCCAAGATCCTATCATCTGTGGTTTCCATCACTGGTTTCCTATCAAATCCTACTTTCTGAATGCAAATTCTTGTAAATTAATGAAAATTACCAAAAGCGCCATACATGTGCCTATAACATTTCAAGAGATCCCTCGATTTCTCCAAGATCCCATCATCAGACCCCACGGACACGGTCGATCACAAAAAACACACTTAAAATCGGTTCACGATTCTCGGAGCTATCGGATAACATACTAAAAACAAAAAAAATCTGTCGAATAGAGAACCTCCTCCTTTTTTGATGTCGGTTAAAAATTGAGTTGATTCATTGATATATAAGAATTTATCTTATAGAATAAAGGTCACAATGAATCTTTAAGGTTGTTTCGTGTGGCTATTTTTGTTTAAGGTACATATTTAGCTGGTGACCGAAATTAAAGGTTAATTGTATAAAATTCTCAATTATCTTATTTAATTTCATTAATAAGCGGCGATTTGATGCCAACAGTAATTCAAGCTGAGGCATAATTAAACGGGGATGTTAATTATTTCTCGACGGAAATTAATTTACCTATTTTAATTTAGTACCTGGGCGGACGAGCTATGCTCGGAGCTGTTTAGGGATCCGTAGAAAAAATAACTTTGACTGTGTGTGATCACTGATCGTTAGGATGGCGCACTGGACGAAATGGGAAAAAAGAGCCATTCGCAGTTTTTTTGCAAAAAATCCTCTTTAAAATGCGCTAGGAAATTGCTCAAGGAACAAAAAATGTGGTATAGAATTTTTCGAAATAATATCGCGTATTTTAGGCGGAATAAATAAAATGTGTTTTTTTTTTATTTCAATACGCGTTATTTCGAAAAAATGGCAATATCCGATTGAGATTGTAAAGATATGCGTTTCCCTTCTCTTGGTAATTTATTTATTTAAACTTTATTGCACAATAAAAAAGTACAAATACCGGACTTAATGCCTTAAGGCATTCTCTACCAGTCAACCATTGGCATTGGGCAAAAAGAAAGGTTTGTGTGGTGCAGGCTTACCAATACCCTTGGTCGCCATTGTCGCCAATACTAAATAGAGGATATACAAAACGTCTATAACACTTTTATAGGAACGTGTGATCGTATGTTTATTGCTTTTCTCCCAAACGGACATGCCACAGCGTGCCGACAGTACAAAGAAAGGGATTAGCCCTCGATACACGCATAACAGCCCGAAACTAAGCCCTTACCGTTGGCTGGCAGCGTGAGGTAACTATCTCGACTGTCATTTATTTCCCATCCCTCTCGTTCGTACCAATATGTGAGTGCGCACAAATGAGAAAATAAATTAAGAAAACGTTAACTTTTCTTCAAACTATAAAGACCAAGCCACACGGTGCTCGTGTGCGTGTCGTGCGCGTTGTAGCGTATGTAAATATCATATTAGATGGCACACCGTTTACTCGGCGTGCATGTACAAGTGGTGTTCCATCTATTATGACATTTTCGACGCTACAAAGCGGACGCTACGCAGCTACGGACACAGAGTTGAGCAAAAAGTAATCTGATTACTCCTTCCGATTACTTTTGTATTCGCACACAAACACAAACAAATGTAATTTGCAGAAGTAATCAGATTACGTTTGTCTCAACTCTACAGGCATCGCACGTGCTGCACACGCACCCCGTGTGGCTCAGTCTTAAAACTCTATGTCACTTTTCGACTTTTTTCAATTGTAACGAAGTCGAAAAGTTGTAGACCACATTTCGGGTACACTATAGGTCTACCGCCGCACCGCGAACTTCGAAAATTGAAAATTTCCGTTACTCCAATTATGCCTTCGTTGGCCTTTCACCTACGTCTAAAGTCACAAGTTTCAGACATCTGTCTCTGTCACTCCAACAAAGGCATATTATTTAGATTTACGATTTTTGAAGTCCGCGCTAGGTCCATAGTAGGGGCACCGTACGGGAAACTATCGGATTTCGACCAATTTCATAGGGCTCTTTGTTTTTATCGCTTGATATTGTTTTCAGGGAATGGATTATTATGGCTCAGGGGCTGGTTTAGGTGAAGTGATTTTAAACGTATGGGAAATCGAAATTAATTGAGGAGTTTAATCAAAATTTGACTTCCACGGCTATTTATTCACTCGTAGAGATAATATTCTTATCCATTAATTCCATACTGTATTACCTACTTATATTATTTATACTGTACCTTCTTATACTGTAAGACTTTGATGTTTTTTCTTGATCGAGTACTATTATTATATTGTACATAATTACATGTTTTCTTTAAATAAGACTTGTCTTTAAATATGTTCAGGAAACAATACAGGAATGGTAAAAAACGAAAATACCTAATTGTTGAAATCCTTTTATTTATTTTTGCTCGAGTTATAGGGCCCATCATACATATTAATTGTGAGTGAGTTTAGTAAAACGTCCCACTTTGTCGTTTGCCATAATGCCGCTTTGTCTGTTTATTCATATGAAGATACAAGGAAATCTCGTCTTTATGGTAAGCGACAAAGTGGGACGTTTTACTAAAAACTAACACAATTAATCATTTTGAAGAGAGATATTACAAGAACAAAGATTCAGTAATTAAAAAAATTACCACGATTAAGACTGTATTTTGTCTAGAATATCCGTTGTTACAGTAACTAGTTTCTAATATACTTCAGCCATTAACGAATATTTTCTCTTTCCAGGTAAGAAATAAACATTGATCATCTATGGAGTTCGAGAGTGTTCGTAAGTCTAATAAATTAAATTCGTACGAAAATGTTATTAAAATTGTTTTTTTTTTTATAATAATGTTAGCTGAAGCTACATCTTGGTGGTGTTTTATGTTAATACGAAAAGTGTCAAAAGCGAAATCTGTTTTGACTCAACAGCGGTTTGAAATCACACTGACGTATCAGCCGCCAGTACCAGCGGCCCTACCGCGAAAAACGGAATTCGTAAACTTCGAGGATTTGTCTCTCTCACTCTAATGACGCCTTCGTTTGAGTGCCCGAGAAAAATCCTCGAAATTTACGAATTTTGATTTTCGCGGTAATAGGCCAGAGAGACGGGACACGTCAATTTTTTATATTTCGTATTGACAATATTGTCACAATGCATGCGAGAATGTTTCTTTATGTTGTAAACTTGAACATTCACTTGACGGAATTTGCCTGTATTTCCATACGAATTATGTCTCTATCGTTTGACAGCGTTTTTTCTGATTTGTTAACTCGTCTGTAACTCGTGTTTTCTTAAATTATTATTAAATTTTTAAGAAGATAACTCAAGAGTGGCAGTATCTCATCAAGGAATCTCTACATAAAGCATATCTTTAAGAGTTTTATTATGATGAATTATTGTCAACATCCAACGGAACCTATTTCATCAAAAGAAAACTGCCTAAAATATAACAAACGAGCTCCAGTAGCCCGTAAGTACTTAAACATCAAAGGAACTCATCCCGAGACGCAAAAGGGTTGTACTTGTAATACCAACTTTTCCGTCGTCAAAAGAAGCCATTGTTGCACAAACAATAACAGAGGCCAATTGTTACAACTATTTTGTTGTTTAGAAGTAATTCTTTGTGTACGAGTACGAGTAGCTGATTTGGGACAGGGTCGAGTCAACAACTGCTGGTTCGCATTAGTCCTGTCTTCCACTTGTAAGAGACTTAAAAGAGACTGCCACTTGTATTACAAGTTACAAGCGTTCGAGAAACGGGCCCCAGGTCTAAACTAACAAAGCTTTGTCCAAATATTTGTCCACATGTTACTGAACTTTCTCCCAACAATTAAGTTAGTCGGACATTTTTCTCCTCGCCAACGAAATTACTGGAATTACTTTTCGGGCGGTTGGGACAGATGATTTCGGCGGGATTCAAATTAGGCTGGACTATTCTCGAATTTTCTATAGACGTAGATTGGATAAAATATATATTTGACGGCCTCCATAGCCTAGTCGGTTGTGAGCCAGCGATGTTGTGGAAGCTCGGGTTTTGAATCTTGTAATGGGCTTGTGTTTGTGTCCCTAAACCTAGTTGAGCTTGCTGTGGCACTTAGGTGATTCTGAAAGTTTGTTTCATGATTTTTTTCTTAGGGTTAGCATATATCATTTGAAATATGATAATTTATTTTTTGTTGTGCAGTTAACATGCAAATCTGTAGGTCAGAAATAAATTATAAATAAATTATAAATAAATATCTTGGGACATGTTACACAAATCGACCACACATAAAGGTGCATTCAGACCAAACGATATGCATTTGTTTGTGTTCGTATTTTAAACATGTATTGTCTATTTGAAAGGATCACTACTACCACACAACAGGTGACTTACTTGTTTTTTACCTATACCTATATATTATACCTATGAATAAAAGAGTAAGTAATGGGAGCACTATAATAATAGAATATGACAAGTTAACACGACAACGTAAAAGTTGTTCAGTATGATCTAAATATTATGGGTTTCTTTCTTGGCTCTACGAGGTGATACACACTGTATAATAGATATATCTTCATATTTCATATAATGGATTGTCTTTGCTGAAAATAGACCTATTTGTTTATTCTGTTTCGGTAACAATCCAAGGTCAAGCTAAATGCTTGGTTTATAAATAATATATTAGGATTCTGAATCTGTCGTAGGACGACGGCAATAAAGGGAATCGTTCGGGTTTGCAATTACACTTAGGGCTGGATTTATGTCAAATAAAACTGTCAAATACATTACAGATGTATTTAATAAGTAATCATTTCTCATTGTATTTTGTTAAGATGTTTTTACAGCGTGATAGTGAAGCTAATTGTGGCAGAAATATAAAATTAGATATTTTCGTAAAAAAATATGGGGATAGGAATTAATTAATGAATTACTTAAGAATTTGTGCACATGTTTGTACGGACCGTCAGAAAGTTTGAGTCACATTTGCTATTTTTCTAGACCTAGAGCTATCTTTAGCCGAGGCAGTGTAATTTAATTCAGAGTATTCGACGCCTTTCCACAAAAAAACATATCACGGAATACTATTTGAATATATCGTCGGTTGATAAGCAAAATACACTAATTGTAAGTAACAAATGCTTCGTTAAAATAAAGCTCGTATCTCAGTTCTGATTCAGTACTGACATACGAGGTTGTTAAGAGTAGTGACAAATTTTACTACAGTGAGTTTTGGTTGTCAACTGACGAAATCTTCTGTGGTACCCATGGTCCGACATAACATAAACCCACTTTATGTTAAAGAAGAAGGATACACTAGTCATTTTCTAGAGCTGACTGTACCCGGCACACGTGCAATTTAATTCAGAACGTCACGTTTACTCGCGGCGTAAAAGTGTGCCGCCGCGCTTTGTAACCTTAAGTGAGGACTTAAGGGGAAACATGCGTATCTTCACAACTTCGGCTTGGTGCCTTTGCTTACGACGATCAGCAAAGTCAGTAAAGAGGATTATTTATTAAGTGGATTAGGCATGTGTAGTTTTAGGTAAGGACTTAACGGGACACACACATTGCTTTCGATTTTTATTGTGTCTTACGTTAAATCAGAGTAATGATGTATTCACGGCGCGTCGGTGTACTTAAGTAAACAATACTTCCTTTTTGGATAGCAAATCTTACAAAGTAGCTATCGTAAATGATTTAATACTGAATTATGGTGGTAATACTGGTAATATGCGCAATACAAAGCGTTGAAAGTCACATTCACCTTATATTCATATCTTCATACCTTCCACACCACAGGTGTCATATATACCATAGATCAAGCAAACGTATCTACTTAGCGTGTCAAATGAACTCAGTGAAATCCACTGAGTTGTCCGTCTTTAATCGCAGCTTGCAGCTTTCGGGCGTCAAATTTTGTAAGTTGAAGTGAACAAAAACATTCATAATGCCTCCTTAAGTTTTTTTTTTTTTTTTATACCACGTCGGTGGCAAACAAGCATACGGCCCGCCTGATGGAAAGCAGTCACCGTAGCCTATGGGCGCCTGCAACCCCAGGGGTGTCACATACGCGTTGCCGACCCAATAAGAACTTGTACACTCCTCTTTTGAAGAACCCCATACTGTAGTCCAACGGGAAAACCTCGGCAGGGAGCTCATTCCACAGACGGACCGTCCGCGGGAGGAAGTTCCTCTGAAACCGCACGGTGCGCGACCATTTAGGTTGCAAGGTGTGAGGATGAGCGCCCAGTCGGTGGCGAGCGGTGCGATGATGAAAAGTGGACGTTGGCATCATGTCGAACAGTTCTTCAGAGCACAACCCATTGTACAGACGATAGAACACACATAAGGAGGCGAAGTAATGTTAATTGCAACAACACAAAAAAATATGAGTACTCAAGGGCCTGAGACATATTTAAAATCATAGGCAAGTAACAACTTCAGTACAAAATCTGACACGCTCGGCCGTCATACAAATGAATGAACTTGTTTCTTCTATCCAAATCTAATTCTGTGTTCCTCTGTAATTAGGTCGAAGCAAAACAAAAATCGTTTGTGTAGTAAATAGGTACGTAAAATTGTCTATGTATTTTTAACTCCACGGAGGAAACAGTCAGAGAGGCGGAACTTCTAAATCTGTGTAGGGGAAAGTGGGGCAGCTTTGAACACCTTTTTTTCACCTTCAGTTTGACCAATAAAATGAACTATAAAGAATTTATTTTTGCACCAAGGCAATAGTACCGTTATTGAAGTATACAATATCACCATTTTGTTTTTAAATTTCTGTACCGTTGTTGAGATATATCAATTTAAACAAAAAATGGCATTTTTCCAAATGTGCCCCATTGGCAGGGCACTTTGAAACATGACAAGGGGCACTTTGAATTACAATTTTGGGGTACTTTGGTACATGTATCAAAGTGCCCCTATTATGTTTCAAACTGCCCCTTAAAGTCACTAACACAGCTGTCTAATTGTAAACATTTTCAATGTTATAGATAATCAGTCAATTGTGTTCTTTATCTTTGGAATGTATTAGTAGGTACCTAATTAGGATTCAGTTAATTAAATTATATACAAAACAAAATTAACTTTTGTTTATTTTACATATCACCAAAAACACAGTTTTACAAACAGTATTGTAAGTATGAATTACTATTAATCAGTCAATATTATAAAACTACTTTAATGCAATATTTTAACAAAATTTCCCAAGTCGGTGATGTAATGTGGATAACGGTATACTGTACTTGGGTGCAGCGGCTTTTAAGGACAGCGTTTTAGGGGCAGCCTCTGATATGGCCGTTCCCATTGTCTCTTCATTAATTTTTCATTAATTTGTTTATACGGCCGCACCATTTTCTAAAAAAATAGACGTCGTTAAATGTTATATGCCTTCAAAAGTACCAGGGGCACTTTGGTACACTAGAGGGGCACTTGGGAACGTTTAAAACTGCCCCATTTTCCAATTTTTCAAAGTGCCCCTTCAGACAAATAAACATAAAACTGTTTTTTATAATAAACCGTTAAATATTCGTTAAAAACAACTATACAAAATGATTACTGAATTTATGTACTAACCGTTTATTAAAATTGTCACCCATAAAAGTCTTAGCTTTCACTAAAAAACACGATCGACAAATTCAAACGATATTTACTCGCCGACCACGGAAACACGTAGTGACACGCCAAGCCGCACCGGGTGATTGGGGAGAGCCGGTGTCATTGGTGTGACACTCACACATACAAAGCTACGATTTAGTGTTGCCGCGTAACAGTTTAAGTCTATAGGTAAGAGAATAGTGTAGGTGTTTAAAACTGCCCCTTGTACCAATCTACCCCGCTTCCCCCTAACGCTCACATTCCCTCTTAACCAAGGACTTAATGAAAGTCTCGAGAGGCGTCCCCAAATCCCCTCCAACCGAGCCCCGCGGGATTTCTCCGACTTTGTAACACTTCCATGGCGGGATTACTGCGTTTCGAATTAAAAAAATATTTTTGTACCTGCTGTGACATGACCTAAATGCCCGTTGGCGCTTGCAGCCCACTTAGCTCTTCTTACACGATGACGGTGGGTGACGTAGCACATCTTTATTCTATGTAAATACATAGGATTTAGGTACATCTATTCGCTTTCGTTCGCATTTCTATTTCATTTCTTCTGTTATTACCAACTTAACTAGCTTTTAGTTACATGTGTAGGGACACATATGTAATGAACAATATGCTGACATAGCAATCGAGGTGCCGGCCGCGAGGCGCGGGCAGCGTCAGTTAGCCCCCGCTTAGCGACTTGCCCGGTTCATTCCCAATTCCCAGTATCAAGGGACATAGTAGAATCACCATTTAAGTAAATTATTATTTTGTGTTATATTTTACCTTCTGATTTGACCTTGTGGAGTTGTGTTATAATAAACTATATTTTCTTACAATCAGTGACTTTAAATTAATATCCAATCAGTTTCATTAAATCCTACATTCAGTGATTATAAACCAGTAATCCTACAAGTGGTGACCCCGACAAAAGAACAATAGTGACTATAGACGTTCAATGTGTTAATATTCGGCTATAAATAGACATTTATTTCCTTCGAACAATTTGGTTTCTTTTTACGGTTGTAGTTTCTGTGTTTGGGGGCAACTCAAATTGTGGGAGTGAACCGGGGGAGGACTTTAAAAAGACATTTGAAAATGTCAGACGGTGAAGCTGACGCGGCCGCCGCCGGGGCGCGCGAACGCCGGCCGTTGGCGGATGCGTCGGCTGCAGCGAGAGAGGAGCACACCAATAGGCAGCTGGACCTTGCTGCAGTCACCGTGGCATCAAGGTTGCCAGAGTTCTGGGCGGATCAGCCCAGGCATTGGTTCCTGCAAGTAGAGGCCATACTAAACCCACAGCATCTCAAGGATCAGGCGAGGTACGACCTTGTACTTGGGAAACTAACAAAGAGCGCGATAGGACAGATTACCGACTTGCTGCTAAACCCACCAGCGACAGGGAGATATGTTGCCCTTAAAGAAAAGCTGCTAGAGATTTATGAGGACTCTGCGAAGGCTCAGCTTCAGAAACTGCTCAGCGATAGGGAGCTGGGAGAACAGAAACCATCGCATCTGCTTAGAAGGATGAGAGATTTGGCCAGAGGCAATGTTCCGGATCAAACACTATGCATACTATGGCAGAATCATTTACCCCAAACGGCAAGAGCAGCAGTTGCCGTTGCTGACACCCAGAACTTGGACAGCCTAGCTGCGATTGCGGATAAGGTGCTGGAAGCGGTGAGACCAACTCCTCATGTGGCGGAGGTGAAGTCGTCGACCTCACGGGGCGGAATAACATCCAGTCCGGAATTGGCTGCGGTATTGGCGGCCTTGGAGAAGCTCGACGGTAGGTTGTGCAGTCTGGAAGGTCAGTCTAGACGGTCAGATCGGTTCCGAAACAGGCAGAGAGGAAGATCAATCTCTAGGAATAGCACGCGACACCGTTCATCATCGCGAGGAAGGAGTGGCACCAGAAGAACGCCTGATAGCCCAGATTGGCTATGTACATATCATTACCGGTACAAGGAAAAGGCGCACCGATGCGTACCGCCATGTTCGTGGAAAACCGAGAGTTCGGGAAACTAGCAGAGGTACAAGAGCAGGCGGAAACTTGTACCGCTCCACCATCACACCGCCTGTGTATCACAGACTCCAACAGTGGTTTACGTTTTCTGATAGATACGGGAGCTGACATTAGCGTGATACCGGTTGGGAATAGGCTAGCAGTGAGTGAAAGTGTGTGTAACCTTTTTGCAGCTAACGGTACGGAAATTAAAACTTACGGTGTAAAGACTTTAGAACTAAATTTGAAATTAAGAAGAGTATTTAAGTGGACATTTGTTATTGCCGATGTAAAGCAACCAATAATAGGTGCAGATTTTTTAGTACACTACGGACTTTTGGTCGATTTACTATCTAAAAGACTGATAGATAGGTTGACAAGCTTAAGTGTAATAGGAGCAATGGAACATTGCTTAAATCCATCTATCAGAGTTGTAGATATAAATCATCCTTTTCGTGACTTACTAGGTAAATATCCCGATATTACTAAACCTGTTAATTTCAGAGAACCGCCTAGTCATGGGGTGGAACATCATATAGAGACTACAGGTCCACCGATATTTTCGAGAGCTCGACCACTTCCTCCGGATCGGTACAAAATTGTTAAAAAAGAGTTTAGACTGATGCAGGAAATGGGTATCTGCAGGCCTTCTAAGAGCCCTTGGGCAAGTCCATTGCACGTTGTTCCTAAAAAGAACGGCGAACTTCGCCCATGTGGAGACTATAGACGGTTAAATGAGGTCACGAAGGACGATAGATATCCAATTCCGCGCATACAGGATTTTACGTATATTCTAACAAAAAAAAAAGTATTTTTCGACATTAGATATCAATAGAGCATATCATTTCATTCCAGTGGCAGAGCAAGACATAGAAAAAAACTGCCATAATTACACCTTTTGGACTATGGGAATTTCCAAAGATGGGTTTCGGTCTAAAAAATGCAGCGCAGACGTTTCAAAGGTTTATGGACACCACAGTTTTTCAAAATTTAGATTTTATTTTTGTATACATTGATGATATTCTTATAGCCAGTGAGTCCGAGCAAGAACACGAGCGACACCTGCAGGCTGTGTTCGAGAGGTTTAAATCGTTTTGGAATAACGATAAACGTACCAAAGTGCTGTTTTGGTAAGTCGAAGCTGAATTTCCTAGGGTTCGAGGTATCTGCGGAGGGCACACGACCATTGCCAGAAAAGGTGCAGGCGATAACAGATTTTCCGAGGCCTGAGACAGTGCAAGACTTGCGTCGTTTCCTAGGTATGATAAATTTTTTATCGTGCTCATTTACCAGGTGCAGCATCATACCAGGCGAAGCTCAACGAATACCTACACAATAGTAAAAAACGGGATAAGACGAAGATTGAGTGGACAGCAGAATCGTTGGAGGCATTTGAGAAATGTAAGCAAGGCTTAAAAAACGCGGCTACATTGTCTCATCCTCACGTCAATGCACCCATAGCGCTGATGTCAGACGCATCAGACTACGCAGTAGGCGCGGTACTTCAGGTTCAGGTAAAAGGCTCTGGGAAACCCCTAGGGTATTTTTCGAAAAAGTTAACAAGCGCTCAGCAGAAGTATAGTACCTACGACAGAGAACTATTAGGTATATTTCTCGGAGTTCGTTATTTCAGAAAGATGTTCGAGGGGACAGCCTTTAATCATCTTTACAGACCATAAACCTCTAACCTACGCATTCAAGAACGGGGGATAACAACAAGGAAACACCACGTAGGACAAGGCAGTTGTTATTTATAAGTGAATTTTCAACGGACATTAGGTATGTAGAAGGAAAAAATTACATCCCGGCAGGATTGTTTATCGCGAGTTGAAACGGTAACTTGTCCCACAGCGTTAGATTACGAGGCACTTGCTGACGCGCAGGAACGTGACGAGTTCGTTTCCAATGAAGTAGCGAACACAAACAACGGATCACGTTTCAGAAAAGTTCACTTACCTACAGGAAATAAGGCAATCTATTGCGAAATAAATAATAGCAATATTAGACCTTATTTGCCCGTTGCTTTTAGGAAAGCTGCTTTCGATTCAGTGCATGGTTTAAGTCATCCAGGTATAAGGACCACCAGGAAGATGTTAGCAAACAGATTTTTTTTGGCCAGGGATGAATCGAGATGCAGGCTTATGGGCGAAATGTTGTTTGCAGTGTCAACGAGCTAAGGTAACTAGACACACCAGGTCTGAGTTAAATGAATATCAGAATGTCAACAGATTCGAGCACGTGAATGTGGACATAATAGGACCGCTACCAACCACTGCTGAAGGATACAGGTACTGTGTTACGATCGTAGACCGGAAAACACGATGGCCCGAAGCATTTCCCGTTAAAGAAATAACTGCGGAGAACGTGGCCAAAGTCAGCTATGACGGTTGGATAAGCAGGTACGGTTGTCCAGTGAAGTTGACCAGTGACCAAGGCAGACAGTTCGAGAGTAGTTTGTTTGGTAATTTGTTAAAGATTCTAGGAATTCAGAAGTCAAGGTCTTCACCTTATCACCCACAGAGCAATGGGATGGTAGAGAGGTTTAATAAAGTGGTGAAAACTGCTTTAAAAGCAACCTTACAAGATAACTCGTGGATAGACCAGTTGTCATCAGTTTTACTGGGTCTTCGTGCAGCGCTGAGAAGCGACACTGGCGTCAGTGCTGCCGAGATGACGTTTGGTAGAAGCCTACGTCTTCCAGGTGATTTTTATGATTCTAGGGAGACAGAGTCGGGTGCCGATGATAGTTTAGTTGAGAAAATTCGTCGAACAATAGGTAAGTATAAACCCGCTTTAAAGTCTCATAGTAATACAAAGACATTTTTTGTACATCCCGATTTGAAGACGTGTACACAAGTATTTGTCCGAGACGATACAGTTAGACGACCGTTGAAATCTCCATATGATGGTCCATTTAAAGTTTTAAAACGTTATGAAAAAGTTTTCAAAATCAAGTTTCCAGGACGTGTAGTTAACATTTCAATCGATCGACTAAAACCAGCATATTTGTTAGAAGATTCAGGCAACTTAGAATCAGACCAAATTCCTACTGATATAACTGACAGTCAGACTAATTTGAGACCCAATACGGTAGATGTACAGCCTAACATAAAAACAACGAGAAGTGGACGAATTGTTCGTAGACCTGTTCGTTTTGAAGAGGAATAGTAACAGGTCAGGTTATACTGGTTTAATGACCACGATCATTTAAGCTGTGAGTAATCGCATTTTAGCAAAAACGTGTATTGCGACAGTTGTTGAACTAATTATTAGTTTTACTTATTTTGCTATTATACATGTAATAATTAGTATGTTAATTCTGTATTTTTGTGTGAATGCATTAGAGCAATGCTAGAGCATTTGTAACTATAATTATGCTCAGTTATGAATTTTTGACGTTTTGATTTAGAGTTCCCGTAGGTCGCGATGCTCTCAACTTTACGTTGTAGGGATACCAAGGGTTACTCAAAAATTTTCTTGTATTTTTAGATTTTAATAATCTGTTTTATTTCGCGTGTTATTATAACATTCGTTATGATGATGATTGATAATTCTATTTCTGTATTGTTTACATTGTTGCTCATGCGATGTTGCGTAATGTACTTCGGTCATTTAAAGCGCACGTGTAACAACATGCATAGGTATATAAGAATATAATTCGTTTTGTAAGTCATTGCACAAGAAATAATTATGTCAATTTTTTGCAGTTTTAATCATTATTTCTTTATTAAAAGATCCGTCTTTTTAATAAAATTACATTCGAGTATAATATTTTCACTTGAACAGTACTTACAGTACCTACATACTTACTTACAAGATGGGCTACGGTCAAAGCAAGGAAGCCAACAATAACGAAGTAATAGCAAAGGCAGAAATCGTTTCCAACGTAACTCAAGTTGAGTCAAGGTTGAATATTTTATCCATTATTTTGTTGGTGGTAGCAGGCCTGATAGCAGTCAGCCTGTTGTTTGCAATTAGAAGATTTTGTGTACAGAAAACCAGGCATTGGTTACGAAGAGAGATTGGAGCTGCCAGTATGATGACGCAACCAGTGGTTCGGGTCCAGACCCTGCCATCCCAAGCAGCCCAAGCTACTACGATTGTGTAAATTTTGAGACATCATTAAATTTCTATTTTTATTCCTTGTGCCAGTGACATTTAGGGATAGTGTTTGTAGTGTTAAGTTACGGAAACTTCAATTAAACTCAGTGAATTTTTGTTTTACCATGTATACTTAAAAGTTATCATTCCGTTTCAATATTTTTGAGATGTTATAACTTAACAACTAAATGAAATAACAATAATAGTAATTTAATAACAGTGTATTATTCCGTCAGCATGAATTCCTGGTATCGCCCGCCGGCCGCCGCGAAGCGCAGAGCTTGCAGTATAAGGTTACAGTGTAGAGTAAAGTTGAACGACTAGCGACAGCGAAGCGATACTAGGCTATTCATACTGATAGAACTTATGATTTAACTTTTAAAAATTTTTTCTTTGTATAAAAAATTTGGGGAGGACTATTGTAGGGACACATATGTAATGAACAATATGCTGACATAGCAATCGAGGTGCCGGCCGCGAGGCGCGGGCAGCGTCAGTTAGCCCCCGCTTAGCGACTTGCCCGGTT
This sequence comes from Thaumatotibia leucotreta, assembly GCA_025490895.1. Classification (NCBI taxonomy): domain Eukaryota; kingdom Metazoa; phylum Arthropoda; class Insecta; order Lepidoptera; family Tortricidae; genus Thaumatotibia; species Thaumatotibia leucotreta. The sequence goes on along the minus strand of JALPQI010000921.1, from coordinate 147,864 downwards.
CATTCCCAATTCCCAGTATCAAGGGACATAGTAGAATCACCATTTAAGTAAATTATTATTTTGTGTTATATTTTACCTTCTGATTTGACCTTGTGGAGTTGTGTTATAATAAACTATATTTTCTTACAATCAGTGACTTTAAATTAATATCCAATCAGTTTCATTAAATCCTACATTCAGTGATTATAAACCAGTAATCCTACACATGTATACTGTATTATATAATTTCATATTTTAAAGATAAACCTACGACCTGGGGTCTATTTTTTGAAGGCTTGCAACTTGTAATACAAGCGGAAGTCCTTATTTTATTAATAATGTCAAAAATAGACTTCCACTTGTATTATAAGTTACAAGCTCTTGAGAAACGGGCTTCTGCGACCACAAGTGTAACGTCATGACCGAAACATCGGGATAATAATTAACGTAAGTTTACGCGATTAAGTCCCGTTTATCTTTAAAATATGAGTGATAATCGTGAAATTTTAAATCAAATTTATAACATTTTTTGAAATTAAATTGTTTATGGGCCATTTTACCAACGGGACTAAAGGCCGTCTATTCTACTCGTCTGCCTAAATAAAATGTCAGCGAAATTCCCTATTATCTTTAAAAGGGTATGTCACCTATTTACTCACGCCTACACGTAATCCTACCATGTGCTTGTGATGAAATCGAAAACACCAATTTTATTATTAACAGGGCTATTTTCGTTCTGATCCTGACCTATGCCGAAACTTCGTCGACCCGATACGAAGTTCCGAACATTAATCAGCCCATTAATACCAAGTTTATCGGGACCCATGCCGACTGGAATGTTCTTTGGCAGTGCTAGAGATAGTTCCGTGGCAATGTTGGCTTTAAATATGTACACGTCTTCAGCTTTATTGACGAGGACATAAGGTACAACGTTGATATATTTGGCTGCTAGTCGACTGATAACTAGCGGAGTGAGGAATAGATAGTATATAATTGTAGCCAAATCGCACAAGTATAGTCAGCGTTAATTTGTAGCAGCCAAAGCAGCCAGTAGTTCGGTACACCATATTTAGTAGAGCGAACTATTTGGCCTGTGTGAAGCATTGACATTGACTGTACATTGAAGAAAAACAATAATTATTATGTATTTAACATATCATAGGTGTAATAATATGAGCCGCTAGAGAGGCTTTCATAAATATGTGATGTTGTCTGGGCAAAGGGCCACATTTTTGATCATTTGAAGGTCGTGTAAATATTATCCCTTAAACCGTAACGATATCTTTGACGTCGACCGTACAAGCCTTGCTTAGTTCAGGACTAGGTATGTTCGCTAAATATTTTAGCATGTCACAACTGTGTCAAACTGTAAAAAGGATTAATCCCCAGCACTGCACCGGAGGAGCGTCACAACCGTTAAATTGGATGCTAATGCATATTGCTGTTTATTCAAACCGAGTGCTTCGTCCTTACCATGAACTGGCGGTGTGAGCTAACTGTATCTACTGGGTCAAAATTATTTTCGTTGTCTTGTTTCATACCACTGTGTCACGTTTTTAGTTGCTGTTTCCACTCAGTATATAAAAAAAAACCGGTGCACTTGTAGTTTCTTTTTCACGCTAGATTTTAATTCATACATCCGAAAATTAAAACAAAACATCATCTCATACAAAAATCACCACTACGTCACGTTTTTTAGGGACACAAAATAAGACATCGAAAATAATTTTGACTCTACTGACAAAAGTTGAATACTTATGTGCCGGTATACTTGGATTTTGAATAAGTAACATCCTACGCGTTAACCATTTGACAGCTCTGTTAGATATTCTATTTCGAACCTTACCTATTTGTAAATTGATTTGGTTTTGCTTTTTATATGACGGCATGTTGCCAGTCACGCTGAGCACCACTAAGGGGACAACCAAATAATCGCGGAATACATTCCTAATTACGAACTAATTCATAGATAAGTATCAATTTACTCATAATTACGAGATTTTGGTTTGATTTGTTTCGGTTGTCTCCGTCTCCATAGTGAGCGTTGCTCACCCTAACCGTCTCCAGTACACTGTTTACTACTTGTTTTTCACCTGATGGTCTCATTTGAAGATCAACGCTGGCTCACGCCAGCATCATGCCGAGATGAGACTATATCGTGGCTCTGTATGTCTGTTTGCTTGTATATGTATCATCTTTACAAAGCCTAATAAACTATGTATATTATTATTCTATTCTACTGCTACACGGCCCAAAAATTACCCTGTCTATTTCTTTGTTTGTCTTCTAATTCTCTCTTTAGTACAAGCGTGGGAGTATCTGCTTAAAACTTGTCAAAAATCCATGGCATCCGCTCGTAGTCCTTTAAAGTACCTATCTTAAAGGGTAGGCCAGCTCGTAGTAAGGACGCAGGTCTGTTTGACTCCGTACTGCAAAGAGACACTTTCCCGACTCTATGAAATTACTTTTACTACAACTCGTATACAAACTCGGTAATACGGATTCGTTTTGCTTTGATGTGAATTTGTATCGAGATTGCTTGTTCTGATGATTTGAGCGTTTTATGTCGGTAGGAAAATTTAAAGGCCAGATATTTTTATGTTTATGTTATTTATGTAGGTACTATACTATGTATCTGAAAATGCAATCTAAGGCCATGATGATAGAGACCTGCTCAAATATTTATGAGCATCCTGGCCGGTCCGATATATATCTGATGAGTAGGCTTACGACTATTCATAGCATATCGTGGTTCTAAAATCCTTGGAGCCGCTATGTGTTAAATGTTCGAAGTCAAAGTCAAAGTTAATTGTAATATTAAATATAATGATTTATACCTACAGTCATATCGTCACTGAGTTAATTTTAATCGAACGTAATTAATTTTAAAAATCGAACTTGATTTCAAAAAAATTGCATACGAAATTAGTTATATCAGAAACCATAAAAAAAACTAGACAATTAGGTTCAAGACAAACTAGAAAAAGTCTTAGATCGGAAATAGCGATGAAAATGGCGAAAGTATCATGTTGTTTTTCTCGAAAGTTTCGAATCTTTCGTATAAATTTACATGTAACTTCCGAACAAAAAACAAAACTGACGTTTGTCGACTTATACGACTTAAGGTACACCCGGCTAAGATCGGATGACCGCAATAACTACTGAAATAGTAGTATTTTTTCCTCAATGGCTCATCCTCATATTATGCATGACGCCATTTCACCCCGCCCCTTTCGCTAGTATGCAGCAACCGCTCAGCCGCATCAGTCGTGAGCTTAGAACGTTTAAAAAAAGTGATTTGTTTTCGAGAATTTTTGGAGATTCCATCTTTAACAGGAAGCTATGCACCTTCTTCTCCTTATTTTAGAGTTGAAATGAGATACTAGTCCGATCATAAGCCAAGAAGGTTTTTCGATTGGGTGTCTTGGAAAAAAAATAGTGCAAGTTTGACTTTACGTTTTACGTTTACTCCTAAGCTATTCGGCTGAGTGGCATCAACTAAATTTATATTGAAAGCTTGACTTGTTTCTATCATGTACATCACACATCTGCAGGTAAAAGTTAGTGAGAATAAATTTATGTTTTCTTTTGTGACATCCTTTCAACTCACCAAAAAATAGTCCGGTCTTACCCGGGTGTACCTTATAAGTAGTATAAAGAAATAGGTATATAAGTTTACAGTGCATTTTATAATGATGATACAAAAATAACCTAAAGCATATAAAAACCTTTTCATATAGCCACCTTAAAGCTTCAAAATCACAATTTAAGAAATTATTCGTTTTATTATTCATTTAATCAACTTTGGAGTCATGTCCATATTATTGCGAACAATGACGCACATTTTTCCGATCTTTGAATATAATATATAACGATAATTGCAGCAGATGAAACTTTATCGGTCGATACAAAAGCTATAATAGGTATTAACTCGCATCGCTTTACTTAACAAATCAAACCAAAATTACTTTATAAATCATTCTTCACATTGTCTTTAAGGTCTTTTGTGTGTCAAAAATAAACGTCGTAATGTCGTGTTCTCGAGGTATCATGGTATTTCTTTATTATGGTACCTATATTATGACCAAATTTCGAATGTCATCGAAATCAGGGTTCTGATTAGCTATGAAAATAACACGAAAGAACAATACAGTATTTTTTGTTACAGAGCTTCGATTTAACCTTTCGCATCTTTCAGTGTTTTACGTGTAAAATACTTTTTTTTTGCATTATTTTATGGAATTATGATACTCCGAATGTATTGGCTCTCGTACAAACACGTGACTTTTCATTTTGCTCAGACTAAATCTCAATATCAGTTGACTATACAGTTTAAATTATAAATTATGATAAAATACTTACAAATTGCAATCATAAATCTATGCTCTATGTGATGTCAACGTGAAGTGAAGTCTATTTACTTCAAAGGTAACGTCAGTTTTGTTTCTTGTTCGGAAGTTACATGTAATTTATACGAAAGGTTCGAAACTTTCGAGAAAAACAACATGATACTTTCGCCATTTTCATCGCTATTTCCGATTTAAGACTTTTCCTAGATTGTTTTGAACACTAGTTTTTTATGGTTTCTGATATAGGTAACTAATTTCGTATGCACTTTTTATGAAAACATGTTCGCTTTTTAAAATTAATTTCGTTCGATTAAAATTAATTCAGTAACGATGTGACTGTGGGTATAAATCATTTATATAATTATATTTAATATTACAATATACTTTGACTTTGACTTCGAACATTTTACACATAGCGGCTCCAAGGATTTTAGAACCACGATATGCTATGAAAAGTCCTAGTGATGACGACTTTACATACAGTGACTTACGGTTGTCCATTTGCCATGACAACACACTCTAATATATGAGAGATGATTATTTATTAAATACATAATATAATTCTGCCGTTCCAGAAAAAAAACCCGAGCCTTTCTAAAGGGCAAACCCTTCTTCAACTCCGTCTAACAAGTTTCTTTGCTTTTTTCAACCTTTCGCATACTTATAATAAAATACGAAATGAATAACAGAAAAATGATTTTTCTTACTAAGCTCTTTAGTCTGCGTAAGGGGTTCGTATTAATTTCCAAGGTATCTTATTTCATTTGAAGAGTTGGAGTGTAATTTATACTGGTTCTATGAATAATCTGCTTATTTTCGTTGCGTGAAATTGAATTTAAGATAAAATTGAGCCAGACCTATATCAGGGATTTTTTCAGTACTTGATGATAATAGAGACCTAGGCTCTCCGAAACATCGCGCGAAATGATTTATTACACGTGAGCTTAATTTGATTACATTTATAGAGATATTTTGAGACCCGAGAAAAAACAGAATAGTTTTTCGCGTAAATCGCATGTGTGTGTGTGCAAACGAAGGCGCGGGCACCAGCTAGTTAATAATAAATTGATGGACATCGAAATGGATTTTATTGGTGAAAATGTCGGAAACAGTCGAATGTTTTTTCGGGAATGTATGAAATTTTAGTTGTTTTCCGTTTTTCCATCTATTTCAATTGAATTTTCCTCGATGACACCTCGTTTTCCTGGTATAAGTGAAAATTAGACCTAATTAAAATTGGTTTAGTGTTGAAAATTAATGTATTTTTTTTTTTTTTTTAATAAATAAATCCGAAAAAAACAAGCTGTTTGAAAAGGAATAGGATTTAATCAAGATCAAGAACCAGATTTTTAGTGACAAACATAAATAAATGTCCTTGCCGGGATTCGAACCAGGGTCACTCCCTGCCAAGGCTATTGATGCCGAATCGAGGTAACAAATCAAAGGTTAAGCCGTTTAAATCGGGTGGTAAGTGAATTTCAGCGGGATTAGGGCGAACACTCCACGGATTAGCCGTCGGAAACGATAATAAAGTTAAACGCCACGAAATATGACCTTTACGACTTTAAGCTTAGTTTGAGCTTTCCATCAAAATTAGACCCCGAAATGTAATTGCTGGAATTATATTTAATGTTTATTTTAATCGTTTAAAGGGGGAAATTATTAATGTACGTTTTCTAAAATGGTTTATGTAAATCTTGGAAGTGTTATAATTTTTTAAGCGTGCTTTAATGATGATTTCTATAAGCATCGGCATAAGTGACGGCTGATATTGATGACGATGAATTTAAAGTACCTAAGACGATATCATTGTGCTAAAGAAACAGGTGCTTTAGGGTAATTGAATATTAGTCACATATTAAAATTAGATCAGAATAACTACGCATAAAATCGGAATACCGCTTAACCCATATATATTTTTTACGACACAAAACTCTTTATTGCACACCTCAGACGTAAAATAAATACAAAAAATATTTATGTCCGGAACTGAAATTCTGATATTTGCGTTTGGTAAACAAAACATTGACACTTCGTAAGTTTTTATGATTAAGGAAATTTTTAAGTAGAGTTTAGTAACATTGGAATGTCTTTCTTTAACAGATAATCTGAGCGAATTCCTGTAATTAAAAGTAGCAGAAACACATCTGTACATCTGTAAGCCTTATTACACAAGGCATACGATCTAACATTTAACAAATAACAGTGGGTGCGGTGGTATACTCCATTTCAAACACCATGGCGCGAGGCCACATAAAACTTTGAAGTGGCATCGGGCCATGGTATTTGAAATGGAGTATACCTAAACGTTAATTCCGACCTCATTCTGTAGTTGCCGAAGTAAACCCTAAACAGATCCGACAGTAACAAAAGGAGCCTCGATCCGCAAAGAAATCTCATTAAAGTGTCCGGAGACTGATTAACGCGGGCTCCTCGAATACTGATCCGATCCGGACATTCGGAGCTAGGGTGACCACTCGTCATCGGCTTTCTGTTTGTCCCGTTTGGCCACGGGGTGAATATTTCTCAAATGATGACAGGTTTCCAATCATTTAAAATAGAACTACCTATTTTCAACTTTTAACACTTTCATTGCGAATGAGTGCTACGCGCTACGTTCATAGCCGATCCCGTGATTTTTCCGCTTTGTAGCGAAAATAGACCTCCCACAGGGAACTCCCAGTGTTAAATGAACTATCTACACAAAAAGGCCAGCCTTCAATGTTCCCGGCCCAATAGTGCCCATTAGACTCGCAGCGAATTTTTTTAACTGTTCTAGGTAATCTTTTACTACGTGACATTGACATACTTCTATGATTTTTTAACGGTGAAATGCCAAGATGTTCTATCACTTTGCAAGTTGCTTACGGTATTTTATTTTTAAAGCAGTTTACTTCCGGTAGTTATGAAATGCCCTAGAGACCTCCTTACTATTCCATATCACATCCGCACCCATCAAACTTCCAACGCACCTTTCCACGCAGAACTTATTAATATTTTTTTAGCTATGATTCAAAATGCCGACATTTAGATGGACACAACTTAGACGAAAAATTAACAATTACCTTAATACCTGCTACTGTACCCTATAATTTTTCCTTTTCATTATTTTGACATAAAATGTTATAACTACTAGAATAATGTTAGCTTATAGATAATTCCACATGTAATGTCTTGGCGTAAGGTGTTTTTTACATGGGCGTTGATAATAAAGAATATCAAGTTCAGTTATCGAACCAGTGACATGGTACTTCCTGGTCCAATTTGACGTCTTAACATTTCATTGCAAGTTTGAGAAAACAGTAGTTTTTTATGACAATATTTTTTCAATAAATTCACTGGGGTGACCCGTAATATGAACATACGACCTCAGCGAGGTGTTACACGAGGCAACCAATCTATTTTTCTGACGAAAAAAAGGAAAAGGACATAAATTCGTGACGGTTGGTATTCCTACTCCAAACGATTCCGGATTCCTGAGACAAGTATCGCCTTAATTAACCGCCGCAATCAAACGGTTTTTCAAAAGGGTTCCTTCCAATCACAACCCACCTCCATTGTTGGGGTTCACTTTTCATGCAAATGTTTAAAGATGAGGCTGACCCGTAGTCTCATCTGTAATAGGTATATGTACATTACAGAAGGCCGAGTGTAGGTAATAATTTATAAAAAACGTCTCGATCGCGTCTACGTTTTCATAGTAATTTGTATGAAACTAGCGACCCGCCCCGGCTTCGCACGGGTACTATACCTACATAAAAACCTTCCTCTTGAATTATTCTACCTACTAAAAAAAATCTCATCAAAATCCGTTGCGTAGTTTTAAAGATTTAAGCGTACAAAGGGACATAGGGACAGAAAAAGTGTCTTAATTTTATACTATGTAGTGATTGACGAGGAAAACGTAAACGCGATCGATACGTTTTTTATAAGTTATTACCTACACTCGGCCTTCTGAGCGTACATTCAACTACTAAGTTATGGAAGTAAATATCCAGTCTTACACAATACTAAAATACAGTCCTACCTACCTTACCTCATGAAGATCGCCGGGAGACGCTGGATGCAAGTCTCTCCCAACCGGTGTATGTGGAGGTCCAAAGAGGAGGCCTATGCTCAGCAGAGAACTTGTATTATGCAATACATGTCATCCGGCTTACATGTGTACTTATACAACTTTTTAGCTAAATTAGGTAACCGGCAAGTCGAACAATGGATCCGGGTGGCACAGGACCGGTCATTGTGGCAATCTTTGTTCAGCAGTGGACGTCTTTCGGCTGACATGATGATGATGATGATGAAGTCGAACAAAATAGAAACAATGTTAGAAGCTTCAATTGTAACAAGTCTGCTATGAAACTGTGTGTTATCATGCTATAATAACATTGTTAATAATTGCAATTGAATAATAAATTCACTCCATGTATCTTTAATGCATTTTGTAGCTAAACGTTATTGTTATTTGCATTGTTAAACATTTTTTTATTGTGCCATATCATGCTCTAGTGCATCTAGCCAGTATAGTTCCGTCTTAAAATATGTGTACATTTCAGAACGTATGTCCAAGGCATAAGGATCAAAATTGTTACCATATTTATGAAGCCGTGCGACCACCAGGTAGCAATTTGCAGTGTAATCGTTGTATTTAATGTATGTAAAAGTAATAAATTATCAGCTTGGGTGCACCCATATTTTTACGCTTGAATAAACCAGTGGGGATAATCGATGTCGAATGTTATAATAATTATTGGAGTTCATAAAGTTTCATTTTATAGTGCAGTTTTATGAAAATGTTGCGGAATAAAGTCACGAGTATTTTCACAGAAAGTGTGTTCAACGTCCAATATGCTGGATATGGTCTTTGACCAATTTTTTTTTCGGAACCAGTATTAATAGAGTGTCAAGGAGACTTGGATAGCCACCGTATAGTGAATAAAGGGAATGCACTGTGTCAGTGTTAGGGGACCTCTAACTAACGATTCTCTTGTCCCTTTTGCCGACACTGAATGCTCCTGTTTTAGACTTCGTCCGATAAGGGAACAGGATGCTTAGCCAAGTTGCCAATCGCTTACGCTTAGTAGCGAGCGTATCGTAGTGTTCCCTCTCTGTCACTCTTTTATAGTAGTGCGAGTAGTGCGACAAAGACAGTTAGCTGCCTTTCGTTTACGATTGACGATTAAGCGTTAGTGATTGGCAATTTGTCTTAGCACCCAGGAGCTTCAATTGTTATTTAACATCACATAAAATTATCCCAGACCAGGGAACTTTCTTTTAAAATATTATCCCAGTATCCCGTCTCAGTAAGGCGCTCAGTTGCCGCTGTCTGCCGCCAGGCGGCGCCACTGCCGTAAGACAAATGACGCCATAACTCTTCGTTCGCCGCGTGACCAGAAACGGGTACTACGGGCTCACTTTTCGGGTATCGTTCGCTATTTTTGTGAGTAATAGCGACTCGGTCGTCACTTTGTGTGATTTAGAGTTTAATATGTGAACTATTTCCATAATTTTGTGTTTGAGATCGCTCTTGAGTAGCGCAATTTTTCAGAAAACTTGACATGACTTAACGTGTATCAGCCTCCGTAGCCTAATTAGTAGTGACTCTGCTTTCGGAGCTGGAGGTTCCGGGTTCGAATCCCGGCGAGGGCGTCATTTGTGTATTTATTTATCACAAATATTTGTTCCATGGTCATGGCTGTCTATGTTTTTAAGTATCTATATGTATCTATCTACCATAATATATCGTCGCTTGGTACCCACATCACAAGCCTTCATTGAACTTATCGTGGGACTAGGTCGATTTGTGTAACATGTCCCAAGATGTTTATTTATTTATTTATGTAAGGTTTCGTAAGGGTTTTTGAGTCGTTTAAGAAAGTGAAGTCTAATTTCATAAATTACATTACAGCGAGTAAATTAGTGAGTTTAGTCAAGCTAGGTCTAGGCGACCTAACTTCTCTTGGAGTTACACACTTTTTGGAGTTGTAGGCGTCCATAGGCTATGGTGACCTTTTATTATTCGCGGCCTGCATATTTGTGTGCTACTTTAACCATTACATATGTTTCCTTGTTCAATCAACTAACAAGGTATATCACTTGTCGACAAAAAGTAAAACTAGCAACAACACTTGAATTTGTGCTTGATAATTGTGAGAGTTAAAGTAATATAACTATAATCATTTCATTATGTCTTAAAGTTGATACGTGACACGATGGCTTTAAATTCAACAACATTCTTGTTTTACAATTTATTCTGGCTGGCGTATTCCCGTATTGTGGTTTGAAAAGCTGTGGAAACGCGGTTCGGGATAGGACAAAGCATGCCCGGCGTTAGTATGCATTCAAAGTTCCAGATATGCACACTGAAAACATTCGACGGAGGTTTACTATTCCCTTTTTCTATTCAGGTATAAGCAAAAATTTCGAAAACGGTGGAATTGTGGTGCCAGAGCGGCGGATAATTCCGCTATTTCGAAAAGAATCCAAAAACTGACTCGACAAAAATGTATATGTAAATACATCTATTATTGGTCCTATAGGTAGTTCCACGAGAGTTGAAGTCACGCTTACAACGACATGGCATGTAAACACAAGGCGAATTAGAAATCAGTATCTTTTTCGTATTGACAGCCAATGTAATTGCAACGGTGTTATATGGGTTATTGTCAGCCGGAAAAATAAAAGTTGTCCACTCGGTGGTCAAAAGTTAACAGCTTTTATAAATGTATGTTGCGATTTGATTGCATAGGGGTACTGGGAAAACTGGATGTATCGTCAATTGTTTAATCCCAAAATGAGTGCAGGATGCTTAGCCAAGTTGCCAATCGCTAACGCTTAGTAGCGTATCGTAGTTTTCCCTCTCTGTCACTCTTTCATATTGTGCGACAAAGACAGCTAGCTGTCTTTCGTTTACGATTGACTATTAAGCGTTAGCGATTGGCAACTTGTCTAAGCACCCAGGCATTCCTTAACTTTAGGTATGTCCACCGAAAAGACGATAACCTGAATCTGACAATTCTCCATACAGCACCCAGGCATTCCTTAACTTTAGGTGTGTCCACCGAAAAGACGATAACCTGAATCTGACAATTCTCCATACAGCACCCAGGCATTCCTTAACTTTAGGTATGTCCACCGAAAAGACGATAACCTGAATCTGACAATGCTCCATACAGATGTGTGTGTAATAATTCACCTCAACTCTGGTGAAATTACCTATTTTGTCTATCGTCGCGAATCCGACAACGAGAGATTCACGGATTCTGTAGATCTTTTTGGATGTTTTTTTAAAGGCTCGGTAACTCGCAAGAGTGTTTGGAGCTTCAGGCGTCCCTATGTTAGGTACATTTACTGCTTCTGGATGCGTTTGATATGCGAGCATTTCTCAAATAGTTTGTTCATTTGGATCACGACTTGGATAATAAAATTTATTATAAAAATTAGGCGTGTAGAGTCATTGATTCTCAGAAATTTTAATTACGTCACCACCACACAAATTCTATAAAAATAGTAACGTAATAATTAATAAAAAATATCAATTTGGGGCACTTTCATTCTCAAAAGCGCACGAGATTCCGAATAAAAATAGCATAAAAATTTAATTAAAAAATCGAGAGTACCTACTTTACGAGAATCCAGATAAATCCCTTAATAGTTTTACATTCTCTCACGCTATGAATGTGATGTCTCATGTATGACATGCTGACATTTGAATTATATTAATGGTGCTGCCATTTCACCGCAATTTACGCTGACTCGGCGTTCGTTATGCCAATGAGTTCACCGAAACTTAGTGACTGGCATTTATAATATCTTTAGGACGTACGCGTAGGTGGGTATTTCTTACACAGTTTTGTGTATAGAAACATAACGTTACTTATATTATCAAACCGCGATTAGAATGGGATTCGAAAGTACTATTGACACAACAAGTCAATCTAGAATCTGTTCATAGTTATATTCATTTATTCATAATTTAAGTGCAGAGACTTACAGATAATAGATTAATAAATCATTCACTATATCTATAAACAACTCTTTTCTTGGTAAATGTTGTGTACTTTATTATGCCCTTCTGATTCCTGTTTGATTATACATCATTTTCCATATTTTATATTCGAATACAGAAAAACAGCACTTTACAAATGAATATTAAAATTATTGGATGACCTGGACACTCTTAACTTTTGGGGATGGTCGTAACACACCTGTCAAATTATTTGAGAAAAAACTAGGAGTGTTAAGGTGTCTGTTACCATAAGTATTTTCGTGGCAAAACAAAAGACAGTCGCATTTTACATGTTGACAGTCGTGTATAGAAAAACAAGAACGTAGATCGTTCTTGTTTTTCGTCTTTGTTAATAATAAATAATTATTACTCGACGGAAAATACGTGCCAATAACAACTTACAAATAAGTTGGCTGTGTAAGAAATCGGATAATTCGGTCGGCTGTGTAAGGAATAAGCAGATGTCAAACGATTCGTTATTCTTCAGATATTGGTAAATTAGAGCTTTCAGGGATAACTAAAAAATAAAAAAAATCCCAGGGTCTGTAAACCATTTTTTGAACAAAAGATAGGAATTGTAAAATGTGCCCACAGCTTTGTCAAACTGAGACAAAGCCGATGTCCGCTATTCATTCGTGCGTTTCGTTTAGCAAAGTGCGACCAGCTATATGAAAAGGATTTAATATAATTCTACATGATCTCCAATGTTCTAACGCATTTAAAAATAGAGATTCCTGAAACATGTCACCTTACAAAGAAAAATAATTGGGACAGATATTTATGAGGAGGAAATAACTTTATGTACAGTATTGTTGGTTTATTAAACGTTGTGCTCAGATAAGTGATGGTAATTTTGTACATCGTATGCTTACGGAAACATTCTAATTTATAGTAAACTAGCGACCCGCCCCGGCTGCGCACGGGTACTATACCTACATAAAAACCTTCCTCTTGAATTACTATACCTATAAAAAAAAATCTCATCAAAATCCGTTGCGAAGTTTTAAAGATTCAAGCGTACAAAGGGACATAGGGACAGAAAAAGTGACTTTATTGTATACTATGTAGTGAAGTTATAAATGCAAACATTTAGCAGAAACATATTGATTATACATAAAGAACAAGTTACACTGGCATGTGTTACATATCTCACTCACACTAGCATGGCGCGAGTGTACGGTCAGGCAATTGGAACCCTAGTCCACTCTAGAAAAATGTCAAAATAAAGTACTTTGAAGTGTCTTACAACTGATAGATAACGTTACTTTTACATGGTTCCTGAGTGGCCTAAGGTTCCAATTGTCTACATGAGCTTAGACTGGGCGAGTGATTAGCAACGCTTTTGTTTCATATATTTTATCGTTTGTCCAGGTGTATGCTTGCATGCTTTTATTCAATATACGTCCGCTGTTTCAGTGTGGTTTGTAAGGGAACGCCTACGCCGTAGCCGCGCTACGTAGCGCTACGAAGCGTAGCGGCGGCTACGCCATGCGTAAGCGGTAACTATTTACTACGGCAAGTCGGCAACTAACGTTGACGTTTACCGAATGAAAAAATATATGTGAGAGATTTTCTTTTTAGCAAAATGTTTCGCTTTAACTTTATATGAAATAAACTGTTTAAGCGTCTTTATGCTTACTAAGAAAGTGGGACCTTTTAAAACGCCCACATGCGTGAATGTGTACGTAATGTAATATGATACATAAAATTGATTTCTTAATTTTTCGATGGTTATGTAACTTATGTATTGAAGCAATAAATATAGTTCTAACCAGAAATTCAATGTTACGTATTGCTATGCCGTCGTTGGACACATGTTCGAAATTTAGGATTTTAGAAGGTCGTTGTAGGGCCACTATGTTATTTATTTAACATAAATTTACTTGAATTAACCCTTTCCATTCCCGCGTGGATTCCTAACCCTGTCCAGCCGGGCTGCTCCCAACTGCCCCTTTATTCTGAACCGAACTTTACCATACATTTTTAAATTCGCGCTAAAACTCAAAATTTTCACGGAGAATATTTCGAGTGAAATAATATTTGGGGACGTAATTTACATTTTTTGCCCCCTCGTGATTTATAAGGGCGATGGATTCTAAGTTTAAAATACCTGTTTGATTTTTATACTGCCGTCCTGGTGTAGAAAGCAGTAGCTGCTATGAAACTCCATAGCAAAAAGCTGCTTTCAATTATAGGCAAAAGTAATAAAATGGGAAAATACTATTTAAGGGCGGAAGGATATCCCTAGCTCAGTAGGCAGATACCCTTCATAAATAAATAAAATAAAATAAATAAATATCTTGGGACATCTTACACAAATCGTAGTCCCACGGTAAGTTCAATTAAGGCTTGTGATGTGGGTACCAAGCGACAATATATATATATATATATATATACAAATAATGCCCTCGCCAGGAGAGGGGCACCAATACCCGACACAGTCCCAGTAATCGACATTTGTAATCATTATGTCATTATGGGATAGCGCTAAAGTTGTCAGCACGGTGTCGAAAATTGGGTCGTAACATGTCCCTTATTGGAGCATTCCATGAAAACATCTACTTTTTGTCGCTTACGTGTCGCTATGGTAGCTACCCTAATAAAATATGCTAGCTGGTAGGAAACACTGTCAATCTTAAAGCCTTGATATGTTATTATTATACTGTAACTCGGCTTACTAATTTAATTTTTCAAAAGTATTGAAAAGACAGTGTCGCTTAAGACTCGTTTTCATGAAATGCTCCTATTGCGGTTTACGATACTTAGATATGATTCCCAGTCATATTATCAAAATGATAAATCAAACAGAGATTTGAATGCCCAGATCCGCTCCCGGATTAATAAACGCTACATTTTCTTTTATACTTTAATACGCAAACAGTGCTTTGCGAATTTTTCACGGCACCGGAGGCATTTACGTACTAGTTCCGTTTTTAATAGAATCTACAGGCTTCGGACTTTTCATAGCACGAACGAACCGATGAAAATATTACTGACATGGTAATTTACATTATTAGGATCTAGAGTCACATGGGGTAAACGTGCGTAAGAGTACGCGATCTCATACATGTCAGTCTGAAATATGATTCATACACTTAAACCCAAAGAGAAAATTAAAGTAGTGACGTATCAGGAGCTCAAAACAGTAGCAGAGACAAGGACAGAGTGGCGAGAACTCCACCGACAAGAGCAAAGCTCTTAAATTTGTGATGATGATGATGACACTTACCCACTGCGTACGGTTACCCCACATGACCCAACTAAATGTTATAAAGCTTGGAAATACACAAATTGTTTGTTTACGTTCATTATACCTAAAAGTACAGACAAAATATAACAACTATTCGTAAAAAGAGGCCGTTATAATATGAAAGCTTCAAAGGAATGAATCTCCAGGTTCTCAGTTATTGAAAAATAGCAAAGAATAAATGAATACGAAAACTCGCGTCTATACAGAAGCCCCTATTTGTTCCGTGACGTAAGTTGAAATAGGCCTAGAGGCGGGAACAAAATCTTAACGTCATTATGGCCAGGAAAAATTCATCATCATCATCATCAGCCTATAATTGTCCACTGCTGGACGTAGGCTTCTCCTATTAACTATGCGTTTAGACGCATTAGGAGGTAAATGCCCATAATCGCCACGCTGGGCAAGCGGGTTGGCGATCGCAGTAATGTGTCCAGTATGATGACGCTGCTGCCCATCATCATTTTTTTTAATCAAATAATGGTCAGTGACACTTCAATCCCTTAGTCGACTCTTATGACACCCGCAGGAGGAGTTGGGGTGGTGACAAATGTATTCTTACTGTCGTCACCACACGGCCAGGAAAAATTAGTTAAAGTAAAATAACACGTTCGCTGCGGCAATTAGTTAACTGCGCAATTAACCATACTCGTACAGGGTTGCGGGGACCTCGTGCCACAGTGTGCGTGGTAATTACATATGTTACGATCACTTTAAACTCGGCAACTTGTTTTTCAAACTTCCGGAGATGATCAAGGAAATGCTCTATAAAATATGTATTGCACTACGGAGTGTGGCATGTGCATATTGACACTGCAGCACATCAAGCTTGCAACTATATACACGTTGTTTTACAACTCATAGCCTTTTCTACAGGTCAGGCAGAGCAGAGGTACTATGACTAAGTATTTGTATCAAAATTAGATATACGTATATAAAATTATGATTCTTAGTTAAATTATAAGTAAACAATTAAAACCTCTTATTTCTGTTGCTACATGCGATCTGTTTTGGAGAGCCCACGTCTCAATTATTGATCATATGTATAATTCAAAGTAAAGAATGGCGGGAACTTGCTAACAACATGACAAAAAGAATCGAGAGGGGAGCCTTTTGCCCAGCACACAAGGCACTCAATAATAGGATAAAAAAAGAGGTTTGAATTCGCGCTAATTTCCCGATACTCGACTTCCAAATCATCTCAGTAGGCTTATGATGGTCCCGTATTTAATCGCTTGTCATTATTGCCGTCAGGTTCTAACAAGTTTGCAATTGCGAAAGTGATGAGTAGCACGATAAACCGTTTACGTATCCCCACGTCCCGGGTAGTAGTCTACAACTAATGTTGTACTCTTTTTTTCGCCAGCTCCTAGCCTATTCGTGTACGGTTCGTTTCTCTCCGTCGTCACAATGGAACGCGAAGTGCTGGGCGCCAACTCGTTAGGACTAGCGAACACGTCATGTTTGCACGCCGGAGATCACCTCACGCTAGACCCAGGATCGACAAGCTCATTGTAGATAGTCCAAACCGCGAACGAAATATCCTCATGAATTACTTGATTTATACTTCAGCCTCTGCCTCCGCTCCGCTTCAGCCTCTGTAGCCTAGTTGGTAGTGACTCTGCCTACAAAGCTGGTGGTTCCGGGTTCGAATCCCGGTGAGGGCATTATTTGTGTATTTATTTATCACAAATATGTGTTCCTTGGTCTGCTGTCTATATATTTAAGTACCTATATGTATCTATCTATGATATGGTCGCTTGGTCTTGCTACCAACATCACAAGCCTTAATTGAGCTCACCGTGGGACTAAGTGGATTTGTGTAAGATGTCTCAAGCAATTTTTTTTTATTTTATACTTCTAATTACTTTAAAGAAAATATAGATTGAGAATTCATTGAATAGTGTAATGCAATAACGTCAATTAATTTTAGTTAACTCTAGTAACTGTTATAGAAATAGCGAACTCTCTACTTGCAGAAAAAACATAGGGTTAACTGAGTGTGAGTGGTACAGAAAATGTCAACGCATGTATTGTATCTTTTATTTTCTTCATAGGCTGGCAGCCGTACGCCATCTAGTGGCGAACGTGATCGTTTGGGCACATTAAGTGCCAAGTCTCGGATTTATTTGCCCAAACACTTACCCATAACTTTCCCGTGCCAGTGCTGTACAGCAGCGGTCGGCAACCGGCGGCCCGCGGGCCGCATGCGGCCCGCGAAGGGGTCAATTGCGGCCCGCGAACCTCCTTGACTATTTTGTATTTCGTGTATGTTAAAATCACGAACCTCATCAATGGCCATACACATTAACAGAAAACCTAGTTATAAATCTGTGGCGACAATTATTATTATTAAAATATATGCATTTCGAGTCAGTGGCATGGCAACAGACAGAAACAGCAAAATAAAAATAGTAAAGGGACAAGTTGTAAAGTACTAAATTTAATAAGAGTATAGGTACAATTCAAATAATTAATAATTGAAAATCGAAATGCAATTTTTCTTTGCAGTCGGGCCCTCTAATATTTAAAAAAAGAAACATGCATTTTTCGACTTATTGCCGTGATAGTAAATTCGTCTACCTTATCTTTGAATGTTAATTTTGTACCGGGTTTCAGAGGCGAAATAAGAACTTCTTGAAATACCATCAATGTCCGATGTAGTCATGACACGCTTGGCCTCGCAGGCTGCTGCGCCTCTGTCAGACGCTCTGGGCCTTCAGCCCTACGCGCAGCTCGGCCTGCGGCCTTCTCAAGGGCTCGAAGTGAACCGTCGGGTCTCCGGCCCTCCAGTTCGCTTGTTAAGACAGTTAGGTCGGGCAGTTGTACCGCGTGGACTCGAACGTGACGTTCCGGGGCTGCGGCCTTACGTGCAGCTCGGCTTGCGGCCTTCGCAAGGATTCGAAGTATTTCGAAGCGAACTGTCGGGTTTCCGGCCCTCCAGTTCGCTTGTTAAGACAGTTAGGTCGGGCAGTTGTACCGCATGGGCTCGAACGTGACGTTCCGGGGCTTCGGCCTTACGTGCAGCTCGGCTTGCGGCCTTCGCAAGGATTCGAAGTATTTCGAAGTGAACTGTCGGGTCTCCGGCCCTCCAGTTCGCTTGTTAAGACAGCTAGGTCGGGCAGTTGTACCGCGTGGGCTCGAACGTGACGTTCCGGGGCTTCGGCCCTACGCGCAGCTCGGCTTGCGGCCTTCGCAAGGATTCGAAGCGAACTGTCGAGTCTCCGGCCCTCCAGTTCGCTTGTTAAGACAGTTAGGTAGGGCAGTTGTACCATGTGGGCTCGTTCGAGACACTCCGGGCCTTTGGCCCTACGCGCAGCTCGGCCTTCGGCCCTCTGGCTGGGTTTATTTAGCTACTGGGGTAGTTGAACGCTTGGTAGCTAAATTTTCTCGGAGCTCGGCCTTCGGCCTCGCTTTGAATAACTTAGAGGTGGCACGTTGGGGGCTCGCTTAGATTTACATCGGTTCGGGCAATGTTCCGTCCCTTCCGCAGCGAGGCCTTCAACCGCGCCCAAAATTACTAGGGTTCGGGACCGCAAAGTGAAGTTCCGGGCCTTTGATCCTCCGCAAGGTCGGTCTACGGCCTCCCGACCTGAAAGCAAACCCTTTGGTCTCGCTTAATTTACTCGGGATTTTGGCTTTATGTTCCGAATCTTGAATTTAAAAAAAAAATTCAGGCTATCACTCCTGGCCTACATAATGCCAAATTTACCTTATCTGCCTACCTCTCTAAATCTACCTAAGTTAAGCAGTTATACCGCGTGGGCTCGATCGTAACGCTGCGGGCCTTCGGCCCTACGCGGAGCTCGGCTTTCGGCCCTCTGGGTTTGAACTCTTGGTAGCTAAATTTTTTCGGAGCTCGGCCTTTGGCCTCGCTTCAAATTACTTAGAATTGGCGTACTCGGGATTTGGAAAAAATTGAAAAATTTGGAATCTGGAGAGCCCAAAAGTCACGCATTCGGATTTCCAGTTTGCACCCCCATCGGATAAAATAAAAAATGATGTTATTTGCATAATAATAGGTATTGCTATATTCGACTCTCCCTTATTGACAACCGATAATGTGAGTATTTTTTTTTCGAACAAAACCTACATATTAACAAAGTGCGGCCCGCGTCAATTTCGTTAACTACTATGTGGCCCTTGGATGCTAAAAGGTTGCCGACCCCTGCTGTACAGTATCTGTTACAGATGTTTGCAATATTAATAAAAGTTTTCTGCGCGCAGTTCGAAAACTATAACGGTACAAATACGAGTTTTATCTTCGAAGCATTTTAAAACAGAAACAGCTGTAGTTTAAACTGCAGAATAAATACAAGCTAAAAATACTGCTTTGATTTTTCTTTAGGATATAAAATATCATTTTTATTTATATTAGAACGCGGACTAAGATGAAGCATCGCGAAATACTGGTGAAACAAGCCAAAAATATTTATTTCTGTTCGCTTAGTCTCTATTTTATTTTTTCCCATCTTAAGGATGCGGCTCCACTGACGCGGAGCGGAGAGGAGCTGTGCAAACCAAATACATTCTTCAAATTCAAAATTCGAAACACTGTGATGCGGTCTCATTGACCGAGCTCCCACAGATCCGCTCCGCTCCGCTTCAGTGGAGCAGCACCCTAAATGATGTGGGGTAGCTAATAATCTAATTTTTAAATAACCATTTTCTCTTTTCAGGTAAGTTGACGATTCCGGCCTTATCTCTCGGATTTGACTTTAAGTAAGTATTAAATGTAACCCATTTATATAAATATCTTACGTAAACTAGATATGTTAGATAGTATATGAATAATATACTTGTTTCCAAAATCATAGCAAGACTTAGTCACAAGCAATAATACATTTAGGGCTGATTTTTCAATCGCCAAATAAACCTATCCGTTAGTTAAAATTATCACCATCCTTTTCTAAAATCGTCAGTGAAAAAAGGACAGGGCTAAGATTTATTTGACAGATACTGTTAACTGGGGATTGAAAAATCAGTCCTTACATAAATAAAGTCACGTGGGGTAAACGTACACACGGTAAGTGCGCGCAATCCCATACAGTTCAGTACTAAATACAGGAATATTTTTTATTTACCGGTCAAACTTTACAAACCCTCATATATTAGTAGGTGGAAATATAGCGAACATCAGATTTTTATCCCGAATCGTATTCTGTCCCATACTACATGTAATATGACTTCAGAATTATCCCTCTAAAATTTTAACAGTGAATGAAAAATCACCCTGTATGTAATGTGATTGCATACACTGACTAATGACTACTCTACGCCACAATATCAAATCATTCGCGAGATAGACCTACCGTTTTGTCTCTAATTTAATTTAGAACCTTAATTGAAAATGAATTGACTTCACCATGGATACAGTGTCAGAGTGAAATTGGTTATTACGTTTGTACGAGTATAACCAGTCATTGTTTCTACTTCACTTGATTTCTCCACTTAAAAGTAAATTTTCCTTTAATATCTTCAAATAAATACAGTATATTAGATATCAATTCGAATTATTTCGACGTCGTGTCGCCCTTTGATGTTGGAAGGACGATGATTAACTACTTAAGAAGATCCTCTTTGTACTTATGGAGTTTTCGCAATTTTTTACGCGATTTAGTAATAAACAAACTAATGTATGTATATCTATTAAATTCATATACAACTACTTGTTACGATTAATCGCTTTATAAAAGGTATGACTCTCTGGGTTATGTGACATGATTTTTATTATTAAGGTTTTGTTGCACTTTTTTTGTCAATAAGTAGTGGCGGCATTGGTTGAGTGTGAATCTTAATCGTTTATTTAAATTACACAAATATAGTACTTTTATCTATAGTTGAATCAAATAAGGCAACTTTAGATACAAAAAATATATGCAATTCAAAACTGCAACCGGTAAGTAAACAACTTGTATTCAAAACTTATGCATGTTTATGTTTAAAATATTATTTCAAATCAGCACAATGATAAATGTATGTCAAATGAAAACATATTCAATGCATAGTTCAGCAATAACGTTGTATTCAGCTTTTGTCAAGTTATATAAAAGTATCATATCCGCGTCCTTTCAACGGATTCAACTATTCGTTACTGTTGCGATGAGACAGGACGAAAATACTTTTGCATTTTCATGTTGGAATTTTTCATGAAATACATGCAAATGCAAGTCCTCTGCAGCATATTGCAAAACTTTACTTACGCGGATGAAGATCCTTTGCATAGATCATCCGAAAAAGTACGCTTTTGAAGAATTGGATCACGTTATTTTAATAAATCATCTTTTTAGCTTTTCTCGACATTGACTAATCCGGTTTCCTTACAATAATAAAAAGTACAGTTCACATAACAAGTTGGCACTGGCACCTGTATGTGACTGTCAGGTGACAGATCCCAAACACTAAACACGTGACTTTTTATTTTGAGCTCTCTGTTTCACGCCCATCAGGCCAAGATACATTTGATGTTGTACTTTTTTAATAGTTCGACAAATAAGAAGTAGCTCAAGTGAAGCACTGCTGGTCTCACCGCGAGCTACTAAGCTATGAACTATCGGTTATAAACACGAACAAAAGATACGCACTCCCGTGTAAAAAAAAGAGAGACGGCGATACTCGCCCGGCGGTGATAGCTGATAGCTGGGCAAGTATCGCTGTGTCTCTTTTATGTTTTACGTGTTTATAGACTTTATAGCCAATAATTCATAGCTTAGTAGCTCGCGGTGAGACCAGTGCCTAATTGTCAAAATAAAATACCCACAAGGGCTATAAATATCAACCCGGACTTTTTTAATCCCAGCAGGCTTCCCTAAATGAATAGCGAAAATATTGATAGAAGTGCGAAAAACTAGCTTTATCTTCAAGAAATAGTCACTAGATAAAATAAACCAGATTTACCTTCAACAAACATTCTAGTTTAATATACGTTTCGAAGTACTATCGGATACTTAAAGCCCTCGTGCAAATTGGGTTTGAGCGGTCCTCCCGTGTTTCCGATTCCGTATTGCGAACGCAGCGCTAGAGAGGGTGGGGCAACCAGTGTAACGTGGCAGGTTAGATTACGAGCAATAGTAAAAATAAATACTAACATTACCATGGCCCTGCATCGGTAAGCGATAACAATGTTAGTCCTCGATGGACTGCTTTGATTCTTACGACTATCGCCGTGCGGTCAAGAGCAGCTGAAAGAGACACGTCGATACTCCCCCAGCTATCAGCTATCACCGCCGGGCGAGTATTGCCGTGTCTCTTTATTTTACATGGGAGTGCGTATCTTTTGTACGTGTTTATAGCCGATAGTTCATAGCTTAGCAGCTCGCGGTGAGACCAGTGCCTAACAGCTTTGTTCGAGCTCCGACGCTCTGCTCCGAGCGGAGTATCTTTCTAGTCAAGAGCACTTGTTGCTCATTGTTATGAAGACCTACAAAATAGAAAGTAGGCGTAGAGACAAAAATGTTTTTTTTTTGTGAAGTTTTTCAAATTCAGAATTAGTCGAGCAAGAGTACTTCTTAAAAAATATTCTAGTCTTCCAGCAAACATTTTTATTTTTGTGTTTGTTAAGGTGCGTTTAAACCGAAAGAGCATTTGCTGTTCTAGCGCCCGTTCTACGAAATCAACCAATCACGTTTTGTGTACCGATCGAATTTCGTAGAGTGGGAGGTTAGAACAGCGAATGTTCTTTTAGTTTGAACGCACCTTTACATACATGTACGTAGTGGTTCTGATAAGAGTAGGTAGGGCAACTAGAATAAGCATCAAATGTAATTTAATCTGTATCAGATGAAGTACCATTTCCACTGGTTCATCGGTAAGCGGTTAGAATGTCAACCCTCGACGGACGGCATTGATTCGTGCGACTATCTCCGCGCGGTCAAGAGCTGCACGCAGCCTGTTGGGATAACTGCTTTGTTCCAGCTCCGACGATCTGCTCTGAGCGGAGTATCTTTCTAGTCAAGAGCACTTGGTGATCATTGTTCTGAAGTCCCATGAAATAGATACATTTTCTTGTGGTAGGCATTTCAAATGGAATGTTTATGCGTTTACTAGTCCAGTCTATAACTTATGTTTTATTTGTCACTTTTTAGTACTTTTTAGTAGTAGTAAACGTAAAATATTCGTCATAAGGAATGGTACTCCGCTTAGGTCCGACGGCGACGCGATCTGCTCGAAGCAGAGTATCTTTCTAGTCAAGAGCACTTGGTGCTCATTGTTATGAAGATCTACTAAATAGATAGCAGATGTAGTGAATTAAACGTTTTTTTGTGGGGTTTTTCAAATTCAGAACTTGTCGAGCAAGAGTAGGTAAGGTACTTCGTAAAAAATATTCCTGGCTTCCTGCAAACATTTTTATTTTTGTGTTTGTAACATACATGTAGTGGTTTTGATAAGAGTAGGGCATCGAAAATATTCATCAAATCTAATTTAACACTTAGAGCGCGGGGAACTGCCGAGGGGAGTTCTCTGTGGGAGGTCCATATTCGCTACAAAGCGGAAAAATAACGGGATCGGCTACGAGCGTAGCGCGTATCACTCGTCCGCAATGAAAGTGTTAATCTGTATCTGCATCAGATGAAGTACCATTTCCACTGGTTCATCGGTAAGCGGTTAGAATGTCAGCCCTCGACGGACGGCATTGATTCGTGCGACTATCTCCACGCGGTCAAGAGCTGCACGCAGCCTGTTGGGATAACTGCTTTGTTCCAGCTCCGATCTGCTCTGAGCGGAGTATCTTTCTAGTCAAGAGCACTTGGTGATCATTGTTCTGAAATCCCATGAAATAGATACATTTTCTTGTGGTAGGCATTTCAAATGGAATATTTATGTGTTTACTAGTCGAGTCTATCACTTATGTTTTATTTGTCACTTCTAGTAAACGAAAAATATTCGTCAAAATGGATAGTACTCCGCTTAAGGTGCGTTCAAACCAAAAGAGCATTCGCTGTTCTATCCCCCGTTCTACGAAATCAACCAATCACGTTTTGTGTAACGATCGAATTTCGTAGAGTGGGGCGTTAGAATAGCGAATGTTCGTTTGGTCTGAATGCACCTTTAGCTCCGCCGCGATCTGCTCCAAGCAGAGTATTTTTCTAGTCAAGAGCACATGGTGCTTATTGTTTTAAATACGACCCACAATAGGATAGAACGTCTCTCAATTTTCTAATGGTATTTGGAAATGAAGAACGGAATAATTTTGTATTCGTTATTCTACAGTGTAATATCGTCACTACTTTATATTTTAAAAGAAAGCTTGGATATATATTATTGTCACCCAAAGGAAAAATGTAATGTGTGAACGAGTATTTGTTGCATCCAAAATGAATGCATACAGACTTGTACTCGACGTTCATAGAAGTTGCAAACTGTGACAGTCAAGAATTAAAAAAAAACGAATGATACGTGTTTTGTTTACAGTTCAGTTCTGTCTCTAGATTTATTTTAACTACTCATTTTCATGAAAATCTCTGTTATATCCATGTATGAATATAATATTATTATTCGCAAGTCGACCTACATTCGCTCAGACTGGAATTTAATCTTCTCACAATGAACATAATCCCAAATGACTATTTTATTTCGGTATGACATGTATACTAATGTGGGGTTTCTTCCATGCAAAAATTACGACTAACTCAAAACAAATATTTGAATAGGATTCAAGTCAAGCTAATTGACGAACCAGACTGTTTTCTCTATACGTATATATCACATAAGCAATAGAAAATCTGTGTTTGTACCTACCATCCAAAGATACTAGGTATATAATCATGTATGTACTCTTATACGGATAAATCGTAAATATCATGACATGAGTATACAGTTTTGAATTTTTTTTTGAGTATTCAGTGGACACACACTACTGCCATGGCCAAGCCAACTCGCTTGTAAAGTGTTGCGATTATGGGCATTTATTTACCTCCTGAGCATTTCTCAAAAAGTTTGCACATTATCGTCTTAGATTTTTATAAAAATTGCTGAGAAAGATCGACCACATTTCCCTAAATGTCCCAAAATGTTTGTATGAAACATTCCTTTTTTGTTACCGAAAATGTATAGGAAACTTGTAACAAAAAGGAACTTCCATACAAACTTCAAATGTGATGGATCTTGCTCAGCGTCATTGACTCTACCAGCCTACCAATTTTTATCAAAATCGAAGACTTGATCCAAACGTTTTGTACATTTTGAGAATTGTACTCCTAATGCGCCCATACGCTTAGCTAATAGGAGACACCTTTTCCAGCAGTGGACTGATTATGGGCTGATGACAAGAGTAAGTGAAGGGTCCACGGAAAGAACATGTCTACACAATTCAAATTACAGAAGGAAAAACCACCTTACTTTTAACAGAATAAAGTGTATGCCCTGATTTTTTTAAGCACTGGACATGTTTTTTCCGTGGACCCTTCAAGTATATAATTCTGCACAGGTATAGTCGTAGCCGTAGCTCTACACGATTTGAATGGAAATCTACACCCGAATCCTCTCCCTTTAGTAATGCTCAGCTTGTTTACATTGCCTTTATGACGTCACTGTACATTTGTACAACGACTGACCATTTCTGACCCTTATTCCAACAAGCGTAAAGTGCACCAACGTTTAATCTGTTTGCGAGGGAGCTATTACTACTGTGACGCACTGACTCTGTTTACGCATTCCATTAGTGCGAGTAACCTAACCTGCCATGGCAGCGACCTGAACAGCCCATTTTATTAGTGTAACTGTGACTGTTGAGCCTTTATTCTTTAGTCGGATATGTGACTAGTCATTACTTTATAATAGATAGCGCGTGTACCTTCAGTAGGTAGTCTCTTTTGATTCCAATACCGAATTTGGCCGCGTGTATATTTGTAAAAAAAATTGTGTATAGAAGTATTGTTTGTCCCTTTTTGTCTTATCAATATTGTCTTTAAGACAAAAAGGGACATACTTGGCGGTTTGCTAAGATAGGAGACATTAGTGAATAAGGGGGTTAGTCAAAGTCAAAGTCAAATAATTCTTTATTCAAATTGGAATAGCAATTTGAATCGTATCGTATTTTTAAAAATTACTTCCGGTTCTAACCCTACTCCGCTGCCCCGAGAAGAACCGCTAAGAAACTTGGCGGGACTTATTTTTTCAAAACAATCATGGTACATCTTACAACTAACATATTTTAAAAAAACATAAAATTGATTTTAAATAAATTGAAATATAATAATAATAACAAGAGATGTATACAGGGTGTTCGTGTTTATTTGCTTAAAATTAGACAGGTTACTTAGGGACCTTAATAGAAGTTATTTGGTATATCGGCTTTTGTAAGGTTCTAAAAAAAAGTTTTTTTTTTCGTTTTCATACATAATAAATGAAATAAAACATAATAAAAGATAAAAAATAATCTCAGGTGACTGACGGCACATGTCAAAATAAGTAACATTAAGTTGTAATAAAGGTTGCAATACACTTGTTCAGTCATTATTTTTTATAACTCAATAACAGTAAGAGTTGAGACACTAGTTTCTTAGAGAAATTAATTATACTTGACCTAAATAAGCTTCACTTAAATTTAAAGCAAATAGATAAAAACATCCTTTATAATATCACATTTCGACCACGCTATAGTGGCTTCATCATCACAGAAATAATAATTGGACGTAGTTTAATCATACGCTCAATCTAGTAATAGTTAGCATCCGTGGCTATGACCCCACATGTCCATGCCTAGTGGAGCATTCAGCCGAATAATCGAGTCAGCAAAAACATTGCCTGACTAATTAGGATTGCCTGAATGTAAACGGCTCTCTGTGCAAGTTTTTTGATTGAACAATGTAACCTGATTAAACAGTGGATAGTGCGTTTTTTAGTGTTCTTTACTATTAAAGATAAAGTGTATTTGCCATTAACATAGATACAATAAAGCTCATGCATAAATCATGCGAGGTTTTTTCGGCTACTTTTTGACCACGGAACTTGGTTGTGAACTTTTTTTAGAAAAAAACTTTGGAATGAACTTGCTGTACGGAACTCTATTTTGTAAACTCTATTTTAGCTGTGATATTTATTGTGATTAATTTCTACACAGAACGGCCCAGGACGAAATGAAGGAAATACCTCTGATTTGAGAACCTCTTGAGTTTTGTTAAAATTATAAGTTTTTTTTTCATGAGAAATATGTTAAGCAATATTTACACGTCTTTAATAAAAAAAAACAATCAGTCACAGCAAATATGAAGGGTCCACTAAAAAAACATGTCCAGTGCTTAAAAAAATTAGGGAAAATTCACACCTTATTCTGTTGACAGTAGGGTGGTTTTTCCTTCTGTAATTTGAATTGACTAGACATGTTCTTTCATATGTTACCTTTATACCTACCTAAACAATATAATTACCCTTTGTTTGCTGTCAATATTAAGACATTTGAAATAATTTTCAATTAAAGGACACGTTTATTGCATTACAAAAATGTAAACTACATACATTTGAAAACGAAATACTTAATTAGGGGTTATTCATGTCTGATGACCAAAGATCGGACAAATGTGCGTCATTGCTCGCAATAATAGGGACATGACTCCTAAGTTGATTGAAAAATTGATAATTTAATCATTTTCAGGAAGTTACCTATTTGACACCGGTAACTATGATGAAATCATTCGTTTAATTATTAATTTAATCAAATTTTTAGTCATATCCATTATTATTGCGAACAATGACGCACATTTGTCCGATCTCTGCTGCTGACATTGGCGTTTTTATTATTCCGATGAAATTCGGTTTCTATAAATTCGCGGCTTTCGGCGTAAGCGTCAGTCACTTGGTCCCTTTTAACACGGAATGACACATTAAAACCTTTAAGCCATTGAGTCAGAAGGCGTGCCAACGCAAAACAAGGGAAACTGCCCTTTTCATGTAGATATTTACATATTTTGGTTATAACTAGCGTGCCGTACTGACAGTTGGTGGTAAAATTCACATAAGCACCAGTGGAGTCGACAATAACTTATTTTTATGATTGAATCAATAAATAATTAATTTGTACAAATTTCAGATACATTAAATTCTCGCGTTCGAAGAATGCGACGTAAATATTTGTAAAATGGTGTTTATTTATCTGTTTAGAGTAGAACATTACTAAATAATAGACTCTTATCGTGGTTTATTTTTAACGGAATACTTGTAATTACATCATTATTATTATTTATAGCAAAGCAGTAAAAATATAATTATTAAATAAATAAATGTGTGTGTTGATTGTAATTATACTTAAAACAGTTAAAGTTTGCGAAAATTCGGATCATTAATAAAATACATTCTATCATAAAAACTAGTAAGTCGACTCCATTGATGCCTATGTGAAAAATTAAAATTTTTACTCGATTTTGGGGTAGAAGCTCTCTATAAAATAATTGGTAACCGGAATTCGAACCCAGAGCACCCTATGTATATAGGCACGACAGAATCAAAAGAATCCTTTAATTACCAACTAAGTAAAGAAGCCGGTAAAAATAATATGACAATTTTATTTTTGTTTTGGTCAGATGACCCATATTCTATATTTAATGTGGGCTTGACTAGGGCTGCCAACCAAAATTCACAAATATGCGGTACATTCGCGAATAAATTGCGGGACTTGGTTATAAAATGCGGGACGCATGAGAAAGTGTATTGAATTCATGAGAAAATGATAAAAACCGGCCAAGTGCGTGTCGGACTCGTGTAAAAAGGGTTCAGTAGCAATAAATATTAAAAAGTATGACAGACTTTTTACGAGTTTTCCTGTAAACCACTATTAGTACGGTCAACCGGTACATCATTTTACCCTAAACTCGCAAATCAAGTTAGTATCGCTGCATTTTTGGTATGTTGTTTAGACACCATAGGACAGTATAAAACCACATTTTGCAAGCAAAAAAAAGTTGTGCTAGCTGCGTATTACGTGAAAATATATTTTGCATTTTCGTTTATCCCTATAGGGTCTATATAATATACCAAAATTGCAGCTTTGCAACACGACTTGTGATTTGTATGAAAACTTAGATAGCGGGCCTCCTGCCTTTTGAATTTCGTGTTTTTATTTTCAATCACAAAGTTTGCTAACATGATTTTACCCTTAAATTAAAGAATATTAAGTGCGCTATAAGGTTATTATTGCATGTTTTTCGTAGCATAATTAGGTGAGGCGATATTAAGCCGAACACATTAGCAAAACCCAAAATAAAGCTAGTTTACAAAAAAGAGTACTTTGGAAGTCTCGAATCTCTGAAACTATAAGACCTACGGTAATGATTATTAGCTCAACTTGTTGGAAATTTATTAATCTTTAAACGCTTTTTAACATATAATGTCAAAAAACCTAAGGTTTTTTAATAAAAATCATTAACTTAAAATGTTTGCAAATTTCGCTGTTTTTCACGTACTACGTAGCTAGCAGAGCTTTTTTTTGCTTGCAAAATGTGGTTTTATAGTGCCCTATGGTGTCTAAACAACATACCAAAAATGCAGCAATACTGCATGCTTTGGGAGTTTAATGTAAAGTTTGACCGTACTATATTCGTAAGGAACTATTTTCTGTATTTTAGCCCAATATTTTAATATTTATATTATAATTATATTTGGTATCCTTCGGGTCCTTATTGTTTCGGAGAATCGAGTTGTTCATTTGCGCCTTTTTTTTTTTGAAATAACTTTAATGTTATTTACATATCATACAATAATAAAAAAATATTGGATATCGTCACACTAAGCACTCCATTTGAATGATGCAGTTTACATACAAACATTTTTTTATTTAAGAGTTCCCTTGAGTAGCCCTCACATTTAAAACTCATTAATTTACGTTCGACATCCATCGTTGGGTCACCAATTTACATATGTGTGCCAATTTTCACCTCAATAGGTCCAGTAGTCTCAGAGCAAATAGGATTAAGAGGGTTCCGTTTTTTCCTTTTGGGGTACCCTAAAAGCACAAAATTAGACATCTTGAGAAACATTTATTAAAAATGTCATAAAAAAACAATTCTTAATATCAGATCGGTTCAATTTAGATGCAACTATTGCACCCATCACAATTATTCATATTTTGGTAGTTATACACGTTCAGTGCACGGTGCTCGCAAATATCTCGGTACATTCAAATTAAAACTCATTAATTAACATTCAAATTAATATGACGCAATCTTAAATTGCTCTCATTAACGTATTCATATTTTTATTTTAGTATTTCCAGTTTAGTATTCCCTGAAAAGCGGGACAATCGGCGTCCCGCGTGAACTCTTTGCGGGACGCATACTTTAGGGCCCCAGAAACGGATTGCGGGACAGTTGGCAGCCCTAGGCTTGACCCGGCCTTGTGTTTAGTAATATGATCTCGTGAATAGCTATTTTACCTTTCCATGAGACAACTTATTAGGTATGACCATTTTTATATGTTATTTGTTTATATGTAGTTGTTTTTCGCCGAGTTGTAAAAATAAATAGTATCTTATAATGGGCAGAAATCACAACCACAATTAAAACAAATAACTCACATAACACTTTTTGCCCTTTATAATCTCAGAAATGCGTGGTTATAATTTGTCTGGTTACTCGTATGCAACATGTCAATTAAAATGCAAGAAATTTATTCTGATTGACACTTGCGATGTAAACCAAACGTAAATATATACAGGGTGTTCCACGAGCCACTGAAAACCTTGAACGGGGTGATTTAGTAGGCTATACTGAACAACTTTTAATATGGGGCCAATCACGAAATTTAAAAAAAAATGTCTTTTTCATACATTTTGACCGATTGATCACGAGATTTTATATGAAAATGGCAATTTTTTTTGAGATTTCTGGGTTAACTCCATAGTAAAAGTTATTCAGTTTAACCTACCAAATCACCCCGTTCAAGGTTTTCAGTGGTTCGTGGAACACCCTGTATATCAACTTTCGCGGTCGGCACGAATGTTAAGTTTTAGTGCCAACTTTGATGAAAAATGTGTTTCGTACATGTTCACGATATGATTTGTATATAAATGCAAATTCCAGCAGCCATATGTCACTTTCAATTTCGACTGTGTGATAAATCATTGACACACGTTTTCACGTGATCAAATCTCGTATATCATTTGAAAACTCTTCTGCTATTCATGATTTCGTATTGGCATTATTATTTATGAGATTGTGAGTAATTCACTTCACAGACTATTTATAGTTTAATGCACTGACTTATTTTATCACAGAGTTTTATTTACGGGATATTTGTTTATCAAAAGAAATATTTTTGCATAACATACAGGATGTAACTTACCAGCTACGTAGTGGCGATTCGTTGATAGGCATAATGAGTAGGTATTATTTTCTGTTTAGGAGAAAAATTGATTACTTCGTTTTTTATAAGGTTTATCCTATACAATTTTACTGTCTTAATTTGTTGTCCAAATTATTACTCAACAGAACAAGATGCTTAACGAAACCTAAAGTTAATCAATAATATTTTTTATAGCGCTCTATAAAATAATAATTAAAGTTACACAGATACACGCCAAAAGCGATGATTAAACTCCCAAGTATCTAAGTATGTTTCAAAAACAGATATAAATGTCCGCAGTGACAACTATAACTATTATACAAATTTCCTTCTGTTGAAGACTGATGCTATTATTAGCCTTCACCAGAATGGTTACTAAAGAAGCCGCTGTCTAGATTCTTAACATTATTTATTTACTAGACCATACACAACCTCATTACACAGTTTACACACACACAAACTGTTTAAATTAACATCATAACATAAAACTCATAATTACATCACTTATCAGCCATTAATCTCTCGCCCAAATCGTTTAGAAACCGAAACCCACCGCATTCCCGCCGCTGTTTACACGACTTTCTCCCGTTCCCGACCAGTGCGCAAGAGTCACTGACTTCATGCTAATTGGCTGCCCCAGTCTTTACTATGTCGGCTAACAAGTCATCATTAACAGCCGATAGATTTCCACCACAGTCGCGTGGTGGGCACTGAATTCGGGTTCCAACTGAGTAAAGGAATGTAAAATGAAGTACCAAAACCTTCTTTTGGTCATTTTATATGGACTACGAGTACCTAGTGCCTACCCAAATTTGTTCTGACTGCACGCCCCTGATCCACTGCTTTTTTTTATGTAACGAAGGCAGTCAACTGAGCTCTCAGCCCACCTGATGGAAAGCAGGAACTGAGGCCCATGGACATAGTGACCAAAAAATCGCCTAAGCGCTGCCTACCCTGAGGACTTAGATGGATTGTCAGTAATTACACCGGCTATCTTACCCCTAAACCGGAACACACTACTAACTATTTAGCGGCAGGTTTACGGGTAAAACGGTGGAAGCCATCCGGGCGGACCCTGCCCGAGGTCCTACCACCAGCAAACTGCTGGACATAGGTCTGCCCCAGAACATGCCTGCATTATGCTGTACGCAGCTGGGGCTGCCATCTCAAGGGTCCATCACGTTTTTTTGTTGCTATTCTGTCACATCACCCAGGGGACAAAAGTGGCATAGTTTGCTAGAAGGAAGTATGCTGCACGCTTTACTAAAGGTGCATTCAGACCAAACGAGCATTCGCCATTCTAACCCCCTATTCTACGAAATTCGATCGTTACGCAAAACGTGATTCGTTGATTTCGTAAAGTGGGGGATAGAATAGCGAATGCTCGTTTGGTTTGAATGCACCTTAACATGATTAGTGGGTGATCCGCCATGGACATGCCACATAACTGTCAATAAATCAAAGCTATTAAGCTGTGTTTTTAAGGATGACCCAGGAGAACGTAACAACTAGTGACATAAAAACGTGATTGACCCTCAATATTTTGAGGGTAGGACATAGAGACTTGATTATAAAACGTAGGACATAGAGACTTGATTATAAAACACCCCGAAAGTAGGACATAGAGACTTGATTATAAAATGTGGTACATAGAGACTTGATTATAAAACACCCCGAAAGTAGGACATAGAGACTTGATTATAAAACGTAGGACATAGAGACTTGATTATAAAACACCCCGAAAGTAGGACATAGAGACTTGATTATAAAATGTGGTACATAGAGACTTGATTATAAAACACCCCGAAAGTAGGACATAGAGACTTGATTATAAAACGTAGGACATAGAGACTTGATTATAAAACACCCCGAAAGTAGGACATAGAGACTTGATTATAAAACGTAGGACATAGAGACTTGATTATAAAACACCCCGAAAGTAGGACATAGAGACTTGATTATAAAACGTAGGACATAGAGACTTGATTATAAAACACCCCGAAAGTAGGACATAGAGACTTGATTATAAAATGTGGTACATAGAGACTTGATTATAAAACACCCCGAAAGTAGGACATAGAGACTTGATTATAAAACGTAGGACATAGAGACTTGATTATAAAACACCCCGAAAGTAGGACATAGAGACTTGATTATAAAACGTAGGACATAGAGACTTGATTATAAAACACCTCGAAAGTAGGAGATAGAGACTTGATTATAAAACGTAGGACATAGAGACTTGATTATAAAACGTAGGACATAGAGACTTGATTATAAAACATAGGACATAGAGACTTGATTATAAAACACCCCGAAAGTAGGACATAGAGACTTGATTATAAAACACCCCGACATTTTTGCTAAATACTTTCCCCGGACTTTATTAACCATACACAATAATGCCGGTAAACACTTACCCCCTTATTCATAAACGAGTCCTAACTTAACCATCCGCTAAGTATTGTTTGTCCCTTTCAGTGTTACCGATATGTCTATAAGAGCGAAAAGGACTAAGTTGGAAGACATTTATGAAAAAGGGGGTTAAATTTAATGAGGTTTTCTCCTGGATACTTATTGAAACCCTTCGAACGTATGACAGCCCTATGTGCGGCCCGCATGCAATGAATTTCAACTATCTTTACCATGGGACATTAGGTAATCGGTCCATCTTGTGGGGACCTTCCTACGTTGCGTCCACTATTGTCAATAATTGGAGCGCTAGGGGACTTGATAATATATGCCCTTTAACGGCTTCAACAAATCTTAAACATGAATGGTGGCATTATTACCAGCCTTCGAGAAAATAAGAATAAAATGGTTTATTTTGTGTCATACAGTACAGAGCAATAAACAAAAGTAGAAACAGTAAGGACTTGAACACCAAAAAGGTTGTAATTCATTATGTGTCGTGTCAGATGCCACTACGCTGGTTATCATCAGGCTAAACCAAACTAAAACCAACCAAGCTAAAAGCGAAAAACAAAATAATCGAGCACAATGTAGAAAATAAACATAATGTACGAAACGTGTGATATTATGAATATAATGTATATACACACTATTAAATATACAGAGTGAAACATGAATCATGAACAGTAATACGTTTTTCTAACTCTATAAACAATTAACAATTAAATGCTCCATAAGTTACTTAAAAATCGACAAGTTATTTTTTGTATTCTTTTGGGTTTATATTTTTGTATTTTCTGGCTTTAGGATAACCAAAAGGATTTTTAAACAAATTAATGGAATAATTTAAATTACCTCTTAAAGTAAAGTATAATTAATAACGGCAATTGTGTCATATCGTGTAAAATTAAATGATATTCATTACATTTAACGTTTTAAATAGCTTAAATAGCCGTTATCGTTTACGAAAAACACCTTAAAAATCAGAAAAAGCCACAAAAACATGACTATTTCTAAGTAACTTGTGGGGCTTTCAATTGTTAATTATTTATAGAGTTAGAAAAACGTATTACTGTTCACGACTCATTTTTCACCCTGTATACTTATGTCCTTTCCAAAATAAAAACGTGCAATATCTCCCGAACTTTCGTCCCGCAATCCCTAAAACTTAAAGAACAATTTGCATTTATATCATAAAGATCACTATCGCGACTAAAACCTCAAATTCTGGCCGCCGTCAGCTCCACCACAAACTTCGTCCCATTAAAATTACTGACAATGTGTTCTCAAACTTTGAGGATTTGACCGTTAACCTGAATTTAACTATTCAGGGGGAACTGACCTCATTTTGTACGTGTCGCTAGTATAATTTAGGCAGGAGGGGGGCCTAGGGTCCGAATTAACCCACGGTCCTCTTGGGAGGACCTTCGGGGTCAGTGAGCGGTTATTGCGAGAGAAAATAGTCCTTAGTGCCTCTTTGTGACTGTAAAAACATTAGACTGGCGAGGGGCGAGGAATAACTCGTTTTCAGTGACATTGGTGTATGGTGCTTTACCTGAATTATTTCACTACATATAAGATAGGGTTTACATAAGCCACCTGAGTCCTGGAGTCCGTTATAAAGGCCAAAATAAATTAAAAAATCGAATCGAGATAAAATCGTGCAGGGTTTCTAATTCGAACACAAGATTAATATTGACGGATTTTGGAGGTTAAACACTAACCCTCTTATTCATAAACGTCTCCTAACTTAGCAAGCCGCTAAGTATTGTTTGTCCCTTTCGGTCTTATCAATATGTGTACGAAACCGAAAGGGACAAACAATACTTATCGGATTGCTAAGTTAGACGTTTATGAATTAGGTGGTAAATTCTTACAGCTTAAACCGGACGTCACTTAACGATTTCTGTCCTAATATTCAGTTGTACCATTTTTTTTAGTCTATTCCGTGGGAATAAAATCGAAAAATATACCTACATGGAATCTATCTACTTTTCTCCATGGCTCTCTTGTAAATAAGCCCCTTTGAACACATGTAGCCACTATGGTGGACGAATACATAATATGATCTCTTTACAATATTCTTAAAATAGCACTTCAGTATGACTTCACATTTTTTTAAAATTACTACAAAATGTTCTAGTTCACGCGACACAAACCTATTATTTGTATTAGAAAGTAAAAGGGCGGCGTTGACTATTCGTGTTATTATAACACCCTGTATTTACTTTACGTAAAAAGCAGTTTGACAATCTTGACAGCGTAAACATTTCGTGTCAATGAGAGGGTGGAAAACGCTCGTATCCGACGCGGAAGTATGTAATTGAGTTTTGACACTTGTCACGGTTTGTCACGCGAGTGTAATTATAGCTCTTGAGGCGTGGGGGGGGCTATTTGAGCCACCAGATTTACGGGTAATGTGACTTGTGTCCACATTCTTTGACAAATAACCGTAAAATGATGGGTAACCACATGATGACTTTACACTAGTTAAGTACATCATGTCTCCACGATTTTTTATAGTGTATTAGGTTAAGAAGCTTGGTTCATGTTGGTGATTTGGTTTGAGAAAAAAAGTGTATTAAGACGTTAATGGCATGGCCACTACTTTGCACGAATAGCGATGCCGGTGAGTGATTGCATGAGTTGGAGTGAGAAACCGATATCGGAACTCCATCTCACATGTATAGAGCATGATATTACGGGCGCATGTGTATGGGAAAACTTCACATCCGGATACCAGCACCAAATTTTAGTATGTTGTTGAATGTTATTCTCTATCTAAAACTGCCACTCTCTCAAAGGTCAAGGTCACCTGTAATGATGTCATTACTATGGCTGCTGCCTTCGAAAAGCCCTTAATATGTGTTCCTCAACCACCTAAGGTTTAAGGCGTCGTGTGTGGTGACTGGTGATATGTGGTATATAGGTAATTAAATATGATGTAACTTTTTTATGTTTATGCTATAGCGTGCATATAGAAATAAAAATATCATTGAAAGAAAAAAAATACTCTAAATAAGTATCCTCTTTACTTAATCTGGAAAGAAGCGGTATTAGATAAAAATATTGCGATTGGAGCTGGGAAAAAAAAGAAAAAACCTCTCCTAATATTCCAGTTCTAGTTCGCTCGCTTCAATAAACAGAATGCTTTACTTATCGAACTATCGAGTGAGTGATATTTGAAAACCCATAATACGGTTACAGGACAGAAACAGCCCCGCACTACCACGAATAACCGAGTTTTGCAGCGAGCTTAAACCTGACAGGGCTATTGTACCGAATGTTCTGAGAATAACCTCCAGGATGTCGCACAAACAAGGATCATGTTTTCGTAGATTCCACACGACATATATTTTACAGTAATGTTCAAACTGCAAACATGTACCTATTTAAGAGGAAATGTGCCGTTCAACTAGGTGTAGTTAATTTTATTTATACACATTAATGCCAGTACAGTAAACACACCGCGTGGTGACGGCAGTAAGAATACAGTTGTCACACCGCAACTCTTTCCGCGGTTGTCGTGTCGTAAGGGTCCACTAAGGAATTGAAGTGTCACTGATCACTTCTTGAGGATTTATTGATGGGCAGCAACGTCATCATAATGGACATATTACTGCGAATACTGCAATCGACAACCCGCTGGCCCAGCGTGGCGATTATGGACATTTACCTCCTGATGCGTTCATGCATAGTTAGTGGGAGAGGCCTAGGTCCAGTAGTGAACTGATAGGCTGATGATGATTTTTAATCAATTTTTTTTTTCTAAAATATGAATGAGTTCTTTAACGATAGCTATAAATAATGAAAATACAAATATAATAACTTTATTGTGCATGTTACTTTTAAGTAATTACCTATATTGCTGTGCCCTAGCAGGGCGTCACATGTGCCTAAAACTTACAAATTTCACCACATAATAATTAGTGTGCTATGCAATAAATGATTTGATTTGATGATGATGATTATGAACGCATTAGTAGGTAAATGTCCATAATCGCCACGCTGGGCAAGCGGGTTGGCGATCGCAGTAGTGTGCCCCATATCCATATGATAATGCTGCTGCCCATCATCAATCTTAATAAACGAATAATTGCGCTGTTACCTTGTACCTTGTACCTCATCTACTACCCAAGCGATCTGTGAAAACAATCCCCAAGATGTCACAAACTAGGCCAAAGTGAAATAAGTTGTGAGCAAATATCTATCGTGCAATTTCTAGTGTTGATAAAACATCCCTCGCCCGGGATTCTGTGAAACGTTCCTGTCATTCCTGCCTCGGTACCATTAGGTACCATAAATTTGTTAGTTGTGATTTGTGATTTGCTAGTAGTACCTACTCGTACTGGAGTGGCCGAGTGGTTTAGGCATCAGCCGCAAAAGCTCGAACCGTGAGTTCAAATCCCTGTCGGTTCAATCGGAAAAAAAGTCCATGTGGTCCGACCAGTAGGACAAATCGGTAGGACTACATGGCCGGAGGGATCCAATTGTTGGGGCCACGTGGTCTCAGGAAATGGTAGTTTTCATAGTCCGACTTATTAATCGGATCAATCGGAAAAAAAGTACATGTGGTCCTATCGGTAGGACCACGTGATCTGAGAAAATAACAGTTTCAATAGTCCGATAGGTCGGTCGGATCAATCGGAAAAAAAAGTCCATGTGGTCCGACCAGTAGGACAAATCGGGACTACATGGCCGGAGGGGCGTTGGTAAACTTCGGTATTTTTACGTTGGTATATGACATATAATAGCGTTTAGAAATCCCTTTATTACTTATTTTCGTAGTACACACGATTAACACCATAATATTACTATTTTCTCCAAATCTTCCTGTGGGCGTCGTAAAAGTCGACTAAGGGACTTGAGGTAGAGGTAGAGGTATCAGGTCTAAACATTCATTTATTGAAGATTGATGGTGGGCTGCAGCGTCAAAATTATAGCGGCCATACTATTGCAGTCGCCAATCCGTTTGCCCAGCGTGACGATTATGAGCATTTACCTCCTAATGCGACCAAACGCGAAGACAAAATATGTGAGGCCTATGTGCAACAGTGTACTGACAATGAAATAGGGGGATGATGATGTTGACGACTATTATTTATGCTTATTTATATAATTATGTTAGTTGCATATACCTTTTGTTTTAAAGTTATGGTCTACATACAACCTTTTCACCCTTCTTAAAATATGGACGTAAGTGCCGTTCGTTCAATAAGCCTTCTTTCGAAACTTACAATACGCCACCATTCTTAGGAAACAATCCGTTGTTCTCAAAGAAAACACTCAGTTACTATGTACGTAGGTCGTATATTTGAAGTGTTGTTTTCCCGTGGCAGGACGGGGGTAGTGTCGCATTACGCCGACAGGATGTGTGGGTTTATGTGCGTCCCTGCCCGCATAATTTTCGCATCGGGAGGTCTCGGCGAGAGTCCACTACGTGGAGATATGACGACTCGAAGTAAAAATTCAAGTAGGGAGTACATTATTCAAGTTTTCTTGGGTTCAGGGACGTGTAGGTATAGTAGCAGTTTTGCAAGAATGTAACCACAAGTATTATTTTTCCGAGATCGAATTATGAAAGCTTACAAGGTGCAATCCCCGTGAATGTCGGGTACGTGACACCCTTTATCGCATAATTCTAAGAAAGTTCGAGTACAATTTTTGGTGTATCTTAATTTTATATCTTGGTGTTTGTATTGATAGAGAATTCTCGCACTTTTTACATTATTTTCTAAGGTAGCTGTGATAGCCGTCACGATGCCGACAGAGTAGACTTTCGTCAGGAGTCGTGATAGTTTTGGGAAAATATATTATGAAACCACAAACTTAGTATACCGTCATAACAGCCGAATGGTAGAGTTGTGTAGTAGTGAGTGACTTTATAAGACTTGATTAATCACCAAACTTGGTCTAGCTTTATAGTAACTTAAAGGTTGCGCAGTGCTGTAAATTCTAGGTCAAATGATAGGTCGTTTCGTTAAACAAGGGTCTGTCTACGTATTATGTAAGCGGTCTGCCTTTGTCTTTGCTAAATTGATTGTCAAGCGACGTTATCTAAACTTGAGTAAAGTGGGTATGATTTCTACTAAGACCAAAGGACGTTTAAATGTGGTTTTATGATTTTGATATCCGAAATAATGTCTTCCGACACAATTTTGCCCTCCGTTCTAAGTATAACCGCGATAATTAGTTTTGAAAATGTCAATCAATTGTGTACATAATTCCGTTCGTATTGTACGTTTATTATCGGACTTATTCTTAGGAGGGCAGGCTTTTAATAAAATGTTTTTTATAAGTAGGTACGGCATGCAATTTAATTCATATTACTCAGCATGAACATCTAACAATTTATTTTTAACGCTTTAATGAGTTATTTTATAGCAGACATTAAAATGAATATAGTCTGTCTCGTTACGTCTAGATTCCAGTGCTTAATGAGAATAATACAACTAAGCCTTAATTAAAACTATTATCAGAAACGAAATGAACAGCTGCGACGACGTGAATTTCGTTTCAGTAATTGAAACAATGCAAATCAAACTAAATTCGTTAAGAATAGATTTTTTTGTTAATATCAAATATAAAAGAAAGTGTTTTCCCTTGATTTTTTTTTTGATAATAAATTACAATTCTTTCAATCCGGAATAGAGATGGATAATAATAACCATCTCCAAATGGGTTTCAAATGGGACTTGTTGGAGGGGGTTTTCTTTTTATAGGTATTTGTATATATATGTGTATTTTAATAGTTTTATTTAGTTTTAGTTTATTTATATTTTTTTTATCATTTAGCCCCTATACTCTTTGTTTATTACGTTGATTATAAATAACCATCTTCAGCCTATGTCAGTCCACTGCCATCATAGGCCATTTTATACGCTTCGCACTTTAGTATACAAATTACAACGTACACAAACTCTTAGCACTGTAAATATCATTCTCATTATTTGCGACAACGGAGGTAAGAGGAATAAGGGCTGAATAAAATGTATACAAAGCAACCATATTAAAATAACAAGTAGGTACGAGTATGAAAACATTATGTCACAAGAGTAGCGACCCGAGGCGCCAAGTGGTCTCATTAGGGCTTTAGTAATAAGCCGGGCTCTCGCAACCTTACGCATTGACGGCTATATACACGGTCGTATTCCAAGTGACCTCACGAATCTAGGCTTAAAAACAGGCTTAGTAAGAATATCAGCACATAGGTACTCAGTAGGAACATATTTCACTTGTAATTCTTTATCAGTAACAAGTTCTCTGACATAGAAATGTCTAATCGCAATGTGTTTCGTTCTTCTGTGCAATTCTGGGTTTTGGGCTAGCGTTATAACTGCGTCATTATCAATTTGTAAAATTGGAGTTTCGTTCAGGGTTGTAATTTCAATAGCATTTTGCACGCATAATTGCAGCTACTAATAGTAAGAAAAAGATC
The DNA here is from genome assembly GCA_025490895.1 of Thaumatotibia leucotreta. NCBI lineage: Eukaryota > Metazoa > Arthropoda > Insecta > Lepidoptera > Tortricidae > Thaumatotibia > Thaumatotibia leucotreta. The sequence continues at coordinate 106,162 of JALPQI010000921.1, read as the reverse complement.
TATTAAATCAAGTTGAAATACATATTATCGTGTAAAATTCTTATGTTTAATGTAGCTACATTATGTAGCTACCTAAACGATGGCCAAAATATTTCAAATGCAAGACCGGGACACACTGGGGGGCCGGGTTAATAAAGAAACTTTTTCTAAATAATCCCCAAAGACAGAAAGATGAAGAGATGTGATATTAAATTTCGCAAAATGTGTGTTTAAAGGGATCCTCGGATCCTCCTTCACGTTTTCTGATTCAATATCGACTTTCCGACCGCTTGATCGCACATTAACTTTAATCCCAAGAATTTTGATCTGTATTTTACTCACGAGAAGGTAGTTTTTGTAATACTGTGGGCTGTGAGATAAGATGTTGCGTAAGAGTGGAAATAAAACAATGAGGGGCGGGCGGGTTTATTAAGAGTTGGGGACGTGTTCGTAAATTGTCGCTGGACCCGAGGTGGAATATTTCGTATTTAACTTTCTGTGAACAAACCGTAAAAGCTATACTTTTGCTGATTTGCCGGTCAATATTTGATGAATGTACGGTTCAAAATTGACTGGTACGGCTTTTACGATACCCAAGCGTATTGTATTTCCGCGATACCTGTGCGAATTTAGATTTAGCCGCGCACCACGGATCTTTGCATTCTTGCGATTTTCTTTAGATTTAATCGTTTGTTCAACGAATGAAAAGGGAAGGAGGTTCTCAATTCGACTGTTTGTTTTTTTATGTTTGTTACTTCAGAGCTTCCGACTTTGATGATTATTTTTTTATTTGAAAGCTGACGCTTACCGATTGGTCCCATTTTATACATTTGGTCCAGTTCTGTCAATGGCATCCATGAGAAAACCATAAGTCTTTAATTTACATTAAGCATGTGCACGACAAATGGACATATAACTCAATATCACGCCAACCGATTTCAATTCTTCTTTTTTTAATCGACTTCAAAACAAACTGAGTTGGTCCCGTTGGCACCAGGTCGGGGTGTGATGGTAGAATGATGAAGAAATCGTTTGAAGTCTTTTTTTAAATGTTTTAATATGGTGATTATTTATTTTTATTGATTATTTTTTGTGTATATATGTATATATGTGTTGTCGAAACAGCAATGTCTAAATCGTCTGCAATAGACGCAAAGGCCTGTGATGATGATGATGATGATATATGTAGTAGTATCTTATTAGATAAATATATATTGTATTATTATTAACTGTAAGTAGATATACATAGATCCATGAAATTGACACATGCACCTTATTTTCTAGCTAGAGAATGCCTTATGGCATGGCATTAAGTTCGCCTTTTGTACTATTTATTTGTGCAATAAAGTTTAAATAAATAAATTATTCTAGAAATGTATTTTAAATAAGCGTCAAATATTATTTGGAGCATCTGTTTTTGTCACTGCGAAGAAATCGTTATCGGAGTGACAGTGACAGACGCCAGAAATGTACTAATTTTGAAGTTTCTGATGGGCTGTGCATAGTGTGCATTTACTGTTATCAGCTAAGATTACACTAATGCATCAAGCATTAAGCCCGTCACTAATTAAACCGCGTAGCAATCAATAATCACGATCGGTATTCCTCGGACGTAATTACACAGAAATTGGCCGAAATTAATTGTTCTGTGTCGTGTTGCGGCGGGATTGTCGAAGTCATTCGTCATGATGCGACAGGCCGGCGGTGTAGGTGAAGAGAAAGAGCGAATACGTTTCTAGAGTTGATACGGTCTGCTAATATTGACACAAATGAAACGACAAATCCATGCAAATACGTCCTTATTAAGTGCCTCAACGTTTCTAATGTAATTTAGTTTTGAAGCTTCTTTAGTACCTAGCTTTACCAAACGTGACCATTCCTGGGTGAAAGAGTATTGAGTACCTATGATGAATGAGTAATGAGTATTATACCGTCCACTTGATCTGATCATATGTTCAGATCCTATTTTGGTGGTTTTCAGTGTATCCATTAATTATTTATTATTATTTTTTATACATTTGTCTTTTGCTAAGTTTCAGGAAGTGTTGGTGGTTTCCATACGAAACCAGTGAGTTCTAAATTCGTTTCGTACCAATTAGTTATTGGTGATATCTTGATACTTTTGTCAACCGCTTCTCGGCAAAGGAAAAAACGTGAGAAAAGTGGATCAATTCCAATAACACATTGATATTCCCGGTTTAAATTGAAAGTCAAATGGCAGTCGCTTTCGTAAGAACTAATGTTTACGTACACCAAAACCTTTCGAACCTCGCTCTAGCACTGTAAATATATAACATTATACTAAACTTTATTTCAAGTGAGCTTTGGTCTAAAATAGCTATAAAGTTTATCCGCTAGAAAGTCTTTTATGCCCCGGCCACGACATTGGTCTAAGGCGACCAGCGGCGAGCGAATCCATGAGTTGGAGCGGGATGCTGATATGGGTACGAGAGGGAGCACCATACGTTTTCCGCTAAGCCGGTCGCCTTAGACCGATGTCGTGACCGCGGCGTTAGTTCTGCTCAAATCCGCTTTACGCTCGTAACTTGATCCAAGATGTCTACAGCAGACAGCTGGACGGTAGTGGACGCTAGAACATCGACCTGCGGCCAATTGCAGGCCTGCCGCCATGTTTCAGGTTATTTACAATGTGTGATGTGCGACTTATTTGCAAGTACACCTTTGGTCCGTGGGGTCCTAGCGCTCTGAATCTCTTCAAAGACCTATCGAAGAGACATAGAGACGCCACGGGAGACCCAAGGGCTGGCAGCTTCCTCGCTCAAAGCATTAGCTTGGCAATCCAGCGAGGAAATGCTGCCAGGGTCCTGGGTACCATGCCGCAGGGGCCTGTTTGAGATTTATTTTAGATTTTACTTATTTTAGTTTTATTATAGATTCTTTATACGAAATAAATTATAGTTTGAAAGTACTAGTATGTTACTAGACTTTATTTTAAGTGAGTAAATCTGTTCTAAAGTAGCTACAAAGTTTATTTAAATCGGAAAATCAACTGTCAATTTTAACACATGATTTTTATTTTATTTATGTAATATCAATAAAAATCTAATGTAATGTATAGCAACAAAATGGATCTTGTTATCTATTAATTACACGACTAGTATTTGTAAAGGCTCAGGAGGTAGAAAATACGTAAATTAATGACTTAAGTAGACTATTATCCCACAACGTCGTAACAGATGTGCTTACTGTAGAAAAAATCTCCCGCGAAAGAATCTGGTTGTCGCGTGATTCGAACTCGAATATTATATTTTTTACTTTCATGAAAACCAAACAATGATAATAAGAATTTCGAAAATTACTACATCCAAATTAAAGACAGGAAAAAACCGGCCAAGTGCGAGTCGGACTCGCGCGCAAAGGGTTCCGTACCATTATCAATTTATTATTAAAAAAATACAGTTAAATCAACCTACCTCAAAAACTATAGGAGATATTTTTATCAAACCAAAAATCGTTGATAGAGTTTATTAATGTGCATAACATATATTTTTTTCAGAATTTTATATCGCGTAGTTTAAAAAATAGAGGGGGGGGGACACATTTTTCAGACTTTGAGACCTGATATCTCGAAAACGATTTGCTTAAATAAAAATGTGATGTATAAACCTTCATATCATTTTCAAAGACCTTTCTATTAATACCCCACACGCTTATGTACAACTAAAAAAAAAATTCTATCCCTCAGTTACATGTATGGAGGGCCCCCACCCCAATGGTTTTTTTTACAATTTAGTATCACATTCCTGTAGCGGTTCATACAACACATATCCTTACCAAATTTCGTTACTGTAGCATTTATAGTTTCCGAGTAAATTGGCTGTGACAGACGGACAGACGGACAGACGGACATGACGAATCTATAAGGGTTCCGTTTTTGCCATTTTGGCTACGGAACCCTAAAAAGGCCGAGGTAAATCAAATTATTTATGGATATTTTAGAACAAAGCAATATTCCTTATGTTACTGTTTTTATTGTTCATTAGGAACCAATCCAATAGATACATCAAACCAATGCTCAGAGGGTCGATTCTCACAAGCGCAAGTCATCTATTTTTTTTGAAAATATCTACGCATATTCTTTATTTATGGCATAGTCGACTGATACCTACTTTATTTGATGATTACGTAATTTAGCAAGGTTAAAACAATATCGAAAGTTTAAACTATAAAATATCAAGCGGATTTTTGATCACTGTCCACTTTGATGAATTTTATGATGCTGCTGCCCGGTAAAATATGTAAAGAATACATTTAGGTATGTCATCATCATCATATCAGCCGAAAGACTTCCACTGCTGAACATAGGCCTCCCCCAAAGATTACCACAAAGACCGGTCCTGTGCCACCCGCATCCAGCGGACTGCTGCGACCTTCACCAGGTCATCAGTCCACCTTGTGGGGGGCCTACCCACGCTGCGCCTTCCGGTACGTGGCCGCCATTCGAGAACCTTCCCGCCCCAACGGCCATCGATTCTACGCGCAATATGCCCCGCCCACTGCCACTTCAGTTTAGCGATTTGGAGAGCTATTTCGGTTACCTACTTTGGTTCTGCTGCGGATGGTCTCATTTTTAATCCGATCTCGCAGAGAGTCAGTGACTCCTAGCATAGCCCTCTCCATTGCCCTTTGGGTGACTTTGAGCCTTCTTATGAGGCCCATTGTAAGTGACCACGTTTCAGTACCGTATGTCATCACTGGCAACACACACTGATCAAAGACTTTCGTCTTCAAACACTGCGGAATATTGGAAGAAAATATGTGTCGTAGCTTCCCGAACGCTGCCCAAACGAGTTGGATTTAGGTGTATACATTTATTTTATGAATTAAATCTTTCATCGTACGCTATTAACACCCTAAAACATTTTAAATGTAAGTATAAACTATAAAGTAATACGTTTCGTATAAGCTTAATAGATATAATTAGTAGACTAATTCAGCTATTACCTAGTCTAACACAGTAAGAGCATAAGAGTAAGGTGACACGCGGACAAAATAAACACCTGTCCCTCTTTAATTCATAACATGCCAATGTTGTCCTAGTCGCACCTGAAACGTCATAAGCAAGGAGCGGAATTTTCATAGCGAAAATCTAACTGTCAAAGGGACTAAACTATTTGTTAAGGAATTACTAATTAAAAGATTATTCTGACTAGTACGATAGTTCCATGTAGTTCAAACAGCCATGGGACCGTAAATTTATTCTTCTGTTTTGTGTTTAGCAATCCAAAACCCAAAAGCATTCGCTTAGAAGTCGTCAAAATCAAAATTAACTCTCATAATGCTTAATGCAATAGTTCACGCCCAAAAAAGTGCATTCTTCTGAGACTATTTGACCATTGTTTGACTTGTAATCTATAGTAAAAAAATTGGCAGAAGATTCACTGTTTATTATAGTATCGATACCTATTGTAATTTAGTTAAGACCCATTTGGAAACTAAATGATCCAAAATGGTAAAATAAGAAGAAAGACTACAAAATTGCAGTAGTATAAATAAAATACCATAAATATGAAGTAATTGATATAAATATCAATGACAGCGTCCGAGAAAAAAGGCAAGGAGCCCTTCTTTTTAATAAGTAATAACATTCATGTAAAAGTATGGTTTCCTTAAAAAAATAAGAAATTACGGCAGTGTCTACTTTATTTCATGAGCAAGCTTCATAGTACGCTATTATATGGAACATGACATCAATATCTCATTGCATGTTTGTGAATAAATGGTTAATTACAACATACATATAAAGTGAAATTAAATTGGCCGTCTCTGAACATACGACCCGGAAGGTCGGAGCATAATAGGGGTCTTTTATTGGCCACTTTGTATTTTTACAGCGAGGGTTTACGAGGCTGGAGATCTAGCTTTATGCTGCGTGGGCCTCGTAATAAACTTCGATCGGCCTCGTCCGGTATCGACGCATATGTCAATGGTAATTGAATGATGGGAATCTGGTTTTCGCGACATATTCAAATTGGAATAGCAACAAACTCTTTTGAATGGTCTAAGTTACACATGAAATTAAAACTACTTCCGGTTCTAACCCTACACCGCTGACCCGAGAAGAAACTTGGAGGGAATCCTTTTTTCAAATAATCATGGTACATCTGACAACTAACATGCATTGAAAAACGAAAACAAACATGATTTTAAATAAATTGAAATATAATAATAATAACAGTAGAGGTAAAGTCTCTAAAAGTCGGAACATTTGTATCTTATGATTTGTAGAGACAAGGACTTCAAAGACTGTCTCTGTCGATCTAATTGCGTCGTAATTGGAGTAAAACAGACTTTTTTTTGGTGTCTTATGGGCTTTAGGTTTTACCCAGGTTGTTAAGGTTGGCAATGGCGTCTATAGGCTACGGTGACCGCATGATCGCTTACCAACAAGCAAGCCTTGTTTGTTATCGATCGTATGTGAACTGTGATTATTAAATAATACAAGATTTTGGTTTGTTCTATAACAAAATACGAAGTGGATAGGTAAAAAATGAAACCTCTTTAACAGTATAAGTACCATCAATCCTGTTAGTGTTCGAAACGTCGGAATATAAATAACTAATACACGCGATATAATATGGTTTCTTCGTTTTATTTCATGAATAACTATCGCGGTAATCGAAGAAAATATTATAAAACCTCTTTAAGTTAAAAGTAATCAACTTAGCAATAACCGGTCTGTCGGCACGTTTTACCTTTATTTTTTATTTTGTTTGTCCTTTTTTGTTGCTTACTCGATGCTGATACTATCTGAATTAATTACCTACTTACAAAGGAAGTTAATTTAACATTGTAATTTGTTTATTTTCAGGTAATAACGAGAGTTCCCGTCGCTTGTGCCGAGTGGCCCGCGTGTGTCACGCTAAGTACTAACGTAATCTTATAAAGGAGCTACTGTAAAACCACCCAACCATAGTCCAGTATTGCAATCACACCACAATATCCACAATTTCAACTCCTAAGTAAGCATCAGTCCCAATCTTCTTTTTGGATTTGTCCAAGTTTCTTAAAATCATTAATGAGGAGTTTTTGACTATGAATAGCACGATTAATATAATAATTACATCTAATGGAAGATATTCGAATAGGTTTTGGACCATTGTTGCGAGCTTTTGGACTATAGTTAGGTGGTTTTACGGTATGGTATAATTTTAGACTGTCCTGGGTGCTTAGACAAGTTGCCAATCGCTAACGCTTAATCGTCAGTCGTAAACGAAAGGCAGCTAACTGTCTTTGTCGCACTAATGTAAAAGAGTGACAGAGAGGGAAAACTACGATACGCTACTAAGCGTTAGCGATTGGCAACTTGGCTAAGCCTCCTGAAAACTTGGCATTGTGGCGGTTACAGCAATTCCGCTTTTTGCCATCGATATGCTGTTCTTAACTCAATTAGTCGCATACTTATATAGGCAGGTAATATGTATAGTGTAAGTATGTATGTAGTATATTTATTTTGTGTATATATGTAGTAGTATCTTATAGATGTATATGTATATATATATATTTGTGTTATTATTAACTTTAAGTAGATATAGAGATCCATTAAATTGACACATGCACCTATTTTCGATCTCTGTTTGGCCCCAAGGTTGACTGGTAGAGAATGCCCTATGGCATTAAGTTCGCCTTTTGTACTATTTATTTGTGCAATAAAGTTTAAATAAATAAATAAAATAAAATGCTCCATCTAGTAGCCAGTGTGCTTACCATGGGCTGCCGCCTTTAGTTTAACGCGGACTTACTTTCTATTCCTCTCTCGCGCACTAATACGCGAGTAAGAGCGGGATGGATGGAAAGTTACACTGCGTTATTCACCGCCGCAGCTCACGGTAGGCACATAGATTTTAGTCTATCTAGAATAAGTGATCTGTGTACGAAAGTAAATCAGTCACTGTCAAAAACCAGTAACATTATGACAGTGTTGGTTCATTCTGAAGTAATGTTACACGGTAACTAGATTGGAATGAAGTGGTTACATGAAATACTTACCTTGATTACCTTCAAGCAGCGATAAGCAACTTAATTTGATTAACTCTTTTTATTCTTTCAAATGTTTTTTTTTAATGTTCGTTAAACATGCTTCTTTTGTACATTTTTAGTTTTGTTGTAGTACTTATAAAAGATATAAAGTATGTCGTCTAGGCAGGTCAAATAGTAGTATGTGACAGCCGGATTCGTAAATGGGATCATAAAAAAAAAAACATATTTAAGGGCGTTAATGAAAGCAAGATTTAACGTTAGTATTTTGTGTTACGAAGTTGTATAACTAAATTGTGCAGTTGCGGGAGTCTGTCCATAGCGACAGCTTGAATTTCTTATTATTGTGCCAGAATTAGCATGCAATTTTCGTTACAATTCTGATTCCCTAGAGACAATGGGTCCAACTGTCGATCAAATATAGCTTTGTAACGAATATCACAGTCCAGTTCTGGCATCGTGTTAGATCATTTCTCAAAAAGTTTTGATTTCAGAGTACCTAGTGAGTATTAAAAATATCGTCGGCTGACAAGCAAAACGCACTAAAAATACTGGCACTACTCTTACCAACCTCTTATGTCTTTATTGAATCAGAACTGAAATACGAGCTTTATTTCAAGTAGGTATTTGTTACTTAGTGAGTTTTGCTTGTCACCCGACGATATATCGCTGGTTTTGAGGCAGAACCATTTCGATAAAATATATTTTAGCAAACAATTTTCTATGTCTCTGGCATAAAACACTTGCAAAACCAATTTCAGGAAAATATTTGGCTCTGCCTTTAACCCGGCGATGTATGAGCTTTCTTAGAATATATAATATATTTGTAGCGCAGCTTTTCCTTGTACTTTATACCATCCTATATAATTTACAACATAAAATGACCTAGGTTGTAATTTTAAAATATTGGAAGCGTACGCCCGACCTCATCAGGGCGAGCAAATTGTGACTAATCGCGGCCGCCCCCGACACAAAAGAGCACTCTCATTCGTGATGGATCTGGGACATAAATTGCCTCCAACACTGCCTTAAAATGTGCATTATTGTACTTCTACTTATTAACATAACATTTAAACATGCTGTACTCTCACCAAATACTATAAGAACTCTTCTTACGCTTGGAAGTTGGCACCCTCGACTACCTACTTTTTTTTGTATTGTATTCTGGTCATTTTCCGCAACTCGGCATCAAATTTGCCTATTTGCGTGCTCCCAACGCTGACTCAGTACTTGCTGGGGACTTCACACACCCTTGAATTTCGCAGGTGTATGCAGGTTTCCCCACGATGTTTCCCTTCGCCGTAAAGCACTTGTGAATATCAAATGATATTTCGTTCATGCGTTTTACCACCCGACCACAAGCACTTTTTTTACCTACTTTACATAGAAACAAGTAACGTGTCTTTCACTATCGGCCTCAAAACAAAAAGTAGCTCAACGAGCTATGGAGAGGGCTATGCTCGAAGTATCTCTACTAGATCGAAACAGAAATGAGGCGATCTGTAGACTAACTAAACTCATAAGCATTGCATTCGGGATTAGCAAGTTGATGTGGGCAAGCCACATTGCACGCAAAGTAGATGGCCAATGGAGTCGAATAACTGCTCGAATGGAAACTGGAGACAACGGCTTGGCAAACGTAGCGTAGGACGTCCACCCACATGATGGACAGACGACCTTTTAAAGATCGCCGGGAGACGCTGTATTCAGGACGCTTCCTACCGGTAAATGTGGCGATCCAAAGGGAAGGCTTATGTTCAGCTGGTGCTGAAATGCTAGTGATGATGATGATTCTAGATATCTTCTCTGTTTCATATTTCAGAACTACTTATTGCAAAACTTACCTAGTGACCTTTGTACTTTAATAATTCAGTGTTAAACTCTCACGCAATAAGAGTAATGAACGTAAATTGCCACAAGTTCTACATTGCCACACAAAGTTGTTCCGTAAGTATAGGAATTGTCAAAGTTTCCAAGTTGATTCAGTTATAAAACAATTTGAGTGATGGATGCTTCTGAGCGTGTTCCATTTGCGAATAGAACAATGAAACAAGTCTAAACGACGCATCAACTTTTATAATTGCCGCATGGGAACTGAATGAAATGAATCCTACACAGGAAACCCCAGCACTGACATAAGACAATACCACGCATACACGTAGAGTCAGGCTCAGACGCTGCAATCGCTGTATAATATTTATGTGCATCATACTTCAACATTTATTTTTTTACTCTGTATGTATTGCTAACCTGTTGATTGTATAGTCGACTAGAAAGATATTGTTACGCCGGTGGCATGATAAAAACTACAAATATGATTTTTGACACGTTAGAAGCGTTTTCAGCAGGCTGAAATGCGTTTTCAGGCCGTTTCAGAAGGTCCTCTTTCACATACTACAAAATCAAATATTCACCCCAGATACCGTCGTTTTCAGGCGCCTGAAACATGTTTTCAGGCCGTTTCAGGATACCCTCTATCGGATGGCGCAATAACCTGAAAACCCGTTTTCAGGCGTTTTCAGGACCCCTTTTGGGCCTCTATAGTACAAATCGGTATATAGCTAAATTTCCCATAGGAGTGAAAGAGAAAGCACTATTAGATAGAGACAGCACGAGAGAATGTTCTGGAAGGATGTGAACGAGACAGCTATAGAGAGAACATTCTCGACGGGTGTGAAAGAGAAACCTGTAGAAAGAGACAGCGATACCCTAGAATGTTCGCGCACGGGCCCTACCGACCGACCTGACTCGGGAACTTTCTAGATTCGAATCTTCTCGTACTTTGTAGATTTGAGTGGCTGGTATAAATACACAGCATGACCCGACCGGCAGTAGTTTCTATCGAGACAGCGAAGAGCTAACATTAAGAGCGAAGACTGCGAATCGACTGCGAGTTTGAGAGTGTAAAAGTGTGTGACTAATAGTGTTTTAGTAAAGTGTTTGTTCTTTTAATTAGTAATTAAAGTATCAGTTTTAATTAGTGGCTTATTCATACATTTTCTATAGAAAACCCACCCCACGAACGTAACAATATGTATCCAGTGAATACATCTCTTTCTAGTCGACTGTACATTTTTGACCTCTCTCAACTCTCTCAATTACTCTTGTAGACTTTGGCGTCAATTGTTTTTTTGGATTTTGGATGAAATTGCTTGATGGTTGAAGAATAACATGTGAAGTGATTTCCAAATAGTTTTAATGCAATATAAATTTCCAACATGCAACTAGAAGATTATCAGTTAGAGTTACACAAATTGACACTGATTTTGAGTTATAAAAAGGTCGTATGTGCGCGCGTTAACAGCGAACGGCGAAGAGTGATATGCAAATTTTGATGCAGCCGCTTTCCCCGCGCGGTGCATGCCCCTCGGAGATCCATCCATCCCGTTACTTGTTTAGGGTTCCTTAACATGCCCCCCGGCGTTGAAAGTCTTGGCTTTCAACAGGAATGTCGTCTAGTGGAAGTGGACAGATCCGATTGAAGGCTCTTCTTATGATGCCTTTACTTGTTTGGATATCGGCTACTCTATTTATTCCGTCGACGCCTGGATGAACGTCCACGATGCGCCCAAGACTCCATCTCAAAGGCGGCAAAGCATCTTCTTTGATGATGACCATTGTCTCCTTGTCGAGATTTCCTTTGCAAGTTCTCCATTTGGTCTTCTGTTGCAACTCTGAAATGTATTCTTTGTGCCATCTTATCCAGAAGTGCTGGTGAATTTGTTCAACGCGTTCCCATCGTTGTAATCTGGTCGGATTGATCCCATCTAGCTGAGGAACTGGCAGAGCGGTAAGAGGGCGTCCGACCAAAAAGTGACCTGGCGTTAATGGATAAAGATCGGATGGATCTGATGACATGGGTGATAGAGGTCTTGAATTAAGAATAGCCTCTATTTTGACTAAAACTGTGTATAGCTCTTCAAAGGTAAGATGTGCGTCGCCTATAACCCTGGTTAAATGGTATTTAAGTGATTTAACACCAGCCTCCCATAGCCCTCCAAAATGAGGTGCGTATGCTGGAATAAATTTGAATTCAACAAATTCATTCGCCATGAATTCTGAGATTGATGCTGAGTTTTGCTTTAAAAAGGCGTTAAGCTCATTTTTGGCCCCAACGAATTGAGTACCATTATCGGAGAATAATGTTGTTGGTTTTCCGCGACGCGCAATAAACCTGTGTAAGGCAGCGATATATGCCTCCTTTGTTAAATTTGTGACCAGCTCAAGGTGCAGACACTTAGTGGTGAAACACACGAACACTACGACGTAAACCTTTATTAGTTTGCATCCGCGGCCCCTACGGTCAGCAGCGAGTAGTGGTCCCGCATAATCTACACCTGTGGATTGAAAGACATAACCTGGATCGAGGCGCTGCTCAGGCAATTGGCCCATTATAGGGTTTACGGTTTGCGCCCTCATCCTGAAGCATCTCAGGCATTTGTGTGCGACAGATCTGGCTAAATTGCGACCACCGATAGGCCAAAACTGTTCCTTTATTGACGCTAGCAACAATTGTGGTCCAGCATGCATTAAACGAATATGTTCTGCAACGAATATAAGCAATGTCAACGTGTGTTTGGATGAAAGTAACATTGGGTGCTTTTTACAATACGTATAGTTTGAATTTTCTAATCTCCCGCCTACTCGAATTAATCCTGATTCATCGACAAACGGAGATAACATCAAAAGTTTGTTTTTATTGGATAGTGGTTGTTTTTTCGCAAGTTGGTCATATTCTTGAAATGATTGTTTTTGTGACCATTTAATAAGCAATGTAAAGGAATCTTGTATTTCGTCCTTGGTGAGTGGTCCAGACCTTTTCTTGGTTTTGTTTCGGCAGTTATAAATAAACCGCAATACATAGGCTAAAGCCCTTTTCAATATTAATATTTTAGAGAATCTATCAAAATTTATAAAATCATTATTCGCGTTCATAGAAACTGATATAGTAGTTATGGTTACCATTTCTGGCATTTCTACATTTGTTTTTACAAAATTACTTTTAGGCCACTCGGATTCGTTTTCCTTTAAAAAGTCTGGTCCACTCCACCACATTGGCAAATCATGTAATTCTGACATATTAACTCCACGCGACAACATATCAGCTGGATTGAGAGCTGTTGGCACATGGCGCCATTCATGATTAGCAGTGAGCTCTTGAATTTCAGCAACTCGATTTTTAACAAATTGTTTTAGTTTGTTAGGTTGCGTTTGGAGCCAACCTAAACAAATAGATGAGTCAGTCCAGAGAACACATCTCTGAACTGTTATGCGAATCGACTTGAGGACTTTCTCAGTCAGACGTGCAGCGGTAAGGGCGCCACACAGTTCAAGGCGTGGTATTGTGGTTGGTTTTAAAGGTGCGACTTTACTCTTCGCACATAGCAAGTTGACCTCCACTTGTCCGTTACATTCCGATCTAACGTACAAGCACGAGCCGTATGCGTCTTGAGATGAATCACAAAAAGTGTGAATTTCAATCACATTGTTTGGATTCTCATTGATTACACAGCGCGGAATTTTTAAATCAAGTACATGACATAATTCGGATGTAAACTTGTGCCATAAAACAACAATATTTGAAGGTAAGGGTTCGTCCCAAGACAATTTTAACAACCAAAGTTTCTGTAGCATGATTTTTGCTTGAATGACGCATACGCTTAATAAGCCAAGCGGATCAAATATCTGTCCTATGGCGGACAGAATGGACCGCTTGGTCGGATTCTGCTCAACAGTTTGCTTTATGGAGTAATATAATTGATCATCAACCGGTGACCAACCTAGGCCCAAGGTGTTTGGCACACTTTGGTCACCGAGGTTCAAAGTCTGGCATGAGTCTGACTGGGAAAGTTCTATGTTGGATCTGATTTTACGAAGATTGAAACAACCTGAAGATAAAACTTTGCAAACGCCTTCTTTTATTTTAAGTAGTTGCTCCTTTGTTTGAGCACCTGTGACTAAATCATCGACGTAAAAGTCGTCGCTAATGATTTGAGCTAATTGTGGATCCTGGCATGTTAAGGCAAGTTGTTTCAAACATCGAACGGCCAAGAACGGCGCTGAAGCGGTACCGTACGTAACCGTATTTAATGTGTATAGTTTTAATTCATGAGCGGGATCATTCCGCCAAATGATTTGCTGTAAATGTCTTTGATTTTCGTGTACTAAAACTTGCCGGTACATTTTCTCAATGTCACCGGTCAAAACGTATGGATGATGTCTAAATCTTAGAAGAATTGATAATAAATCACTCTGTATCGTGGGTCCGACCATTTGGAGGTCATTGTATGATATTCCTGAACTCGTGGCAGCACTAGCGTTGAAAACAACACGAAGCTTAGTGGTGGCGCTGTGATCGCGTAATACGCCATGATGCGGCAATACGTATGACGGTGTGCTTGTTTGTGTGTGTTGTTTTGTTTCTGCCATGTGTCCTAATTGAATATAGTCTGAAATGAATTCTTTATACATTTGATTTAATTGAGGTTGCTTGGCCAACCTACGTTCGAGTGACAAGAAACAATGTTTCGCGCGCTCGAATGAGTCACCTAAACAAGATTCTGGTCTCTTGAGAGGGACTGCGACGGAGAATCGTCCGTCTGGCATTCGAGTATGATTTTCTACGAAACTCTCTTCACATAAACGCTCTTCCACAGAATACACCAGCTTAGAATTGTCCGGAACCTCCTCAAGAGACCAGAATTTAGCTAACTGTTCCTGTAATGAATTGTCCGCGATCAGATTACATGTTACTGTTTCGAATGAATTTTTGTATTTCTGGTTAAGCCTAATACTGGTAGGCCCGGAAACGATATAACCGAGTTTTGTATGCTGTAATATTGGATAGCCTTCACCTAAACGTATTTGACCCTGTTCAAGCAGCTCCCAGAAGATGTCTGCGCCGAGTAGAATATCTATATTCGACGGATTATAGTATTCCGGGTCTGCCAGTACTACATGTGTAGGGATGTTTAGTTTAGGTAATCTCACTTGATCAGTGCACAGCTTTGCAATGCTTTCTACGATTGAGAATGCTAAATTGACTTTGTATTGTCTGGTTCTTGATTCGATAAGTGCATTGCAGCGCTTTGATGCCTGTGATACTACTATATTGTTTAATCCAGTGACGGATGATTGCAATTCTATATGTTTAATTTTTAATTTACGTAACAAGGAATCCGTCATGAAGGACGCCTGGCTTCCATTATCAAGAAGGGCTCTTACTTCATGGCGGTGGTTATCCTTGTCGTAGATGTGGATCACGGCAGTTGAGAGCAAGACCCACCCTGTCGGTTCGACTGAAAGTGTTGTCGTGCTCACAACTGATGGCTCAGATGACCCTGAAGCTGTATCGGAATGAAGCACCGAATTGTGTTTTTGTGAACATTTCATGCATGGGCCCAACCTGCAAACGCGAGCCTGATGACCGGGTCGGAGGCAGTTCTCGCATAACTTGAGCTTCCTCACCGATTCTGCTCTCTCGTTGACAGGTAGTCCTAGAAATTGCTCACACCTATAAATGCGATGGTTTTGCTTGCACAAGGGGCAGCTGTATCGATATGACGCATATGTAGGTTGCTGATGTGTATTGGTATTGGTGACTGCTGCGAGACTCTTGACGTACTCGGCAGGTTTGTATTTATCAGTTCTGGTACTGATATTTGTGTTTGAGTTGTTACTCATTTGTAACGTTTCGAGCAAGTCGGCTCTATTTTTTAAGAACAAGGTAAATTGCTCTAACTTAATGTTTTTTAAGTCGGATTTGTGTTCTTCCCATTCCCGCAATGTCCTAGAGTCTAATTTAGTACTCATTATATAAATGATAAGAGTGCCCCATGAAGTGGTAGGTTCACCGAGTGTATCTAATGCTCGTAGGTTTTTAGTAAAGGTGTCAATAATTTTGCGAATTGATTGATAAGATTCTTTCTTATTTTGTTCCAACGTAAACAATGCTTGTATGTGGTTTTGGATAAGGAGTCTTTTATTGTCATACCTGTCGCACAACAAATCCCAAGCGATGTTATAATTACGGGCTGAAAAATCTAATGACTTGATTACCTGAGCAGCGGCCCCCTCCAGGGATGCCCTTAAGTAGTGAAACTTTTGTACGTCGGAGATAGACGTGTGTTCATGTATCAAGGACACGAATAAATCTCGAAATTCCAACCACTCCTCGTATTGACCGCTGAATTTGGGGATTTGAATCGTCGGTAATTTAATGCCTCGAGTGCTCGTGCGAACCACCTTACTACTCCGTGCGTGCTCCTCAGCGTCACCTGAAACGTAAGAGTCGCTAGAAGAGTGATTGTCACCATGTTTCACGGGTTTATTGGCGTTAAGGATCCCCTGCGCGAGCGCAATATTAGCGTAGAACAAATCTTCAAACTCAGTGCGAGCGGCGGAGTGAAAGCTTAATTCATTTTCATCAACTAAAATATCAATTCCAGATTGAATTTCCTCAAATTGTGCAAAAAGTGCATCCATTTTGCTTAAACGAGCTTGAAGTTCGATCACTTGTAATGATGTCAAAGAATCCAATTTTTCTACGTAGTTAATAAAATTAGTCAACCTCCCCTTAACTGCACCACGCTTACGAATTAACTCTTTTAGATCAGCTGACATCGTGTCGGGCTATGGGAATAGCGGTAAATCCTTTTTTAATTGTATTATATTGTGAATAAACTGTGAATAATGATTTTAAAATTGTATATGAATAATGAATGACTTGTATAAATAATCAAATTAAACGAATTTTAAAATTGTATACGATTTGATTAGTTAAAACACTTTGTATAAGTTTTAAACATGTAAACAAATAAAATTCGTTTGCAATTTACAAATAAATCTACTAAGTTATCAACTATCTCTTGCATAAGTTGTTTACTTAAAAATGCAACGCACATACGGGCGAGGTTCGCCTGGCTGCGGCCGGCTAGTAACAGGCCGCGCGGTAACAATGCAGCGGTAGGTATGCAGAGATATGATAAATTAATAACTATTGATCTCGATCTTGTGTATCGATTTAATACTTTTCAATACTGTAAATACCTATCAGTTTAAACGTTTGATTTGCACTTACTATTGCACATAATGGCATGCAATAGGTAATATTTTAATTGTATACTACAAAATCCGTACCGTTAAGTAATTACCTACTTTGAATACAACTAAATTGAACAATGTAAACGTTAATACGGATGAGTAAATATGTTTTACGTACCTAGTACAGTTAAATATAATAAATGGTAACAGTTTGGAACGGACTCACTTTTAATCACTCGTTTCGGCCATAAATTCCACTGCAATTCACCAATTATTTGCACTTTCCCATAAGTAGGTATGTGTAGTCAAAATCTTCTTCCGGGAACAATTTGAATAATTAAATATATTTCATATTTTACAGACAAACGGGTCTTAATCGCGTAAACTTACGTTTAATTATATCCTGACGTTTCGGGCATGACCCGTGGTCGCAGGCAGACTGGCGAGAGAATGTATCAACACCTTCGAGCTGCGCGGGTTTTTCGAACTACCCGCACTTGATCTTGATTATTCACTTCTAGGCTAGGGTTGTCACTAGGCCTACACACAACACTCACAACATCCAATGGCTTAAAAATGGATGTTTCACCACGCTTACATTTGTAAATCACGGGATTCCACGCGGACGAGATTCCTTGCCCCTCATTTTGATTAAAATTCCGATGTTTCTTAATTTCAATAGCTTCACGTACTTTTCGGCTATGATGTATACGCTCGGTTGAGAGGACTTTCGGGTTATGGAGCTCAATCCAGTGGTTAGGTCCGGACTCCAACAAATGCTCGGCCACAGCAGACTTATTCGTTTGACGCTTTTTAACAGCCGTGATATGTTCCTTGACCCTTTCCGCTATGGTGCGTTTGGTTTCCCCAATATAGGAACTACCACAGCTACAATCGATCTTATAAACGCCCGGTGTGTGATAAGGTAAAACATCCTTAGGCGACCTAAGATGACCTGCCACCTTTGATAACGGCATGTAAACGGTTGGTATGGAATACTTATTCAAAAGCGTACCTATTTTGTCCGTTACACCCCTGACATAAGGCAAAAATGCTGGTCGCCTTGCAACATCTGGATGTTTCTTCCTCGGTGTTCGTCTGGGTTGCCGTCTGTTCATTATGTAGCCATTTCTCTTCAGAACCTCCTGAACGTGCGATAACTCAATTTCTAGAAATTCAGGGTCACAAAGGTCATGTGCTCTGTTCTTTAGAGAATTAACCACAGACTGAAGCTGGCGGGGGTGGTGGTGAGACAGATCGTTCAAATACCTGTCAGTGTGTGTGGGCTTCCTATAGACAGTGTGCGCCAAAGAACCATCATCTCGACCTATCACCTTCACGTCCAGAAAAGGCAAACTGCGCTCCGATTCCAATTCATACGTGAATTTGGCTTTAGTATGAATGGAATTGAGATACTGGAGTAATTGCTCAACTTCATGCTTGCCACCTCTCATAACGCAAAAGACATCATCGACATACCGTTTCCATAATTTCACTGCCCATGGTTGCAGATCTATGCTGGCCTCGAAATGCTCCATCCAGATATTTGCTAAAACCGGTGCCACAGGGCTACCCATAGCAACTCCGTCGATCTGGAGATAATGCCCCCCTCGATATAAAAAATAGCTCCCTTCTAAGCAATTCCGGAGCAAAACCATGACAGAACTCACTATCCCATTGTCAGCAAGCCTCTTTCGAACTACTTCTAGACACTCTTTAACCGGAACATTGGTGAAAAGTGACTCAACATCGAAACTCACCATTAAGTCTCCTGGTTCCAGCGTTATGTCCTTAAGAATGTCTATGAAGTGACGGGAATCCTTCACGAAAGACGACGTGTTTCCCACAAGCGGCTGCAACACCGATGCAACATGCTTTGCCAGATCATAAGTAGGTGAGGCGATTTGACTTACAATTGGTCGCAAAGGCACGTTTGGTTTGTGTACTTTCGGTAACCCGTACAATTTCGGTGGTTGCACTGTTTTAGGCTTGTACAAGCGGTTAAAAACGTCTTCCTGAAATAACACCTCATGGTCTCTGATGACAGCCCTAATCCGACGCGTAACTCTGGCAGTGGGATCATATGAGACAGACTTATAGACGCTAGTGTCACTCAATAAAACCCGAATCTTAGCGTCATAGTCTATTGAGTCCATGACCACAGTGGCGTTCCCTTTGTCAGCCTTCAGAACCAGTATATTCTCATTCGCTTTCAAATTCCTCAGGGCTGATCGCTCATCTGCAGTAATATTACTCTTCGGTAGTGTAGCCTTTCGCAAAATAACCGCAACATCCTGTCTAAGAACCTCGGCATCGCTAGACGGAACTCTGTTACGCATTATTGCCTCCTCAACACTACAGATCGCGGTCTCATATGGAATCCGCTTGGGTGTCAAAGCGAAATTCAACCCTTTTTCAAGTATACTGACGGTCGCTTTTTCAATGACAGTGGTCGATAAATTAATCACCGTTGAGGTGACTTTATCACGGCGATTTCCACCCGCAGTCTCGTGACGGAGTTGCTATGGGTAGCCCTGTGGCACCGGTTTTAGCAAATATCTGGATGGAGCATTTCGAGGCCAGCATAGATCTGCAACCATGGGCAGTGAAATTATGGAAACGGTATGTCGATGATGTCTTTTGCGTTATGAGAGGTGGCAAGCATGAAGTTGAGCAATTACTCCAGTATCTCAATTCCATTCATACTAAAGCCAAATTCACGTATGAATTGGAATCGGAGCGCAGTTTGCCTTTTCTGGACGTGAAGGTGATAGGTCGAGATGATGGTTCTTTGGCGCACACTGTCTATAGGAAGCCCACACACACTGACAGGTATTTGAACGCTCTGTCTCACCACCACCCCCGCCAGCTTCAGTCTGTGGTTAATTCTCTAAAGAACAGAGCACATGACCTTTGTGACCCTGAATTTCTAGAAATTGAGTTATCGCACGTTCAGGAGGTTCTGAAGAGAAATGGCTACATAATGAACAGACGGCAACCCAGACGAACACCGAGGAAGAAACATCCAGATGTTGCAAGGCGACCAGCATTTTTGCCTTATGTCAGGGGTGTAACGGACAAAATAGGTACGCTTTTGAATAAGTATTCCATACCAACCGTTTACATGCCGTTATCAAAGGTGGCAGGTCATCTTAGGTCGCCTAAGGATGTTTTACCTTATCACACACCGGGCGTTTATAAGATCGATTGTAGCTGTGGTAGTTCCTATATTGGGGAAACCAAACGCACCATAGCGGAAAGGGTCAAGGAACATATCACGGCTGTTAAAAAGCGTCAAACGAATAAGTCTGCTGTGGCCGAGCATTTGTTGGAGTCCGGACCTAACCACTGGATTGAGCTCCATAACCCGAAAGTCCTCTCAACCGAGCGTATACATCATAGCCGAAAAGTACGTGAAGCTATTGAAATTAAGAAACATCGGAATTTTAATCAAAATGAGGGGCAAGGAATCTCGTCCGCGTGGAATCCCGTGATTTACAAATGTAAGCGTGGTGAAACATCCATTTTTAAGCCATTGGATGTTGTGAGTGTTGTGTGTAGGCCTAGTGACAACCCTAGCCTAGAAGTGAATAATCAAGATCAAGTGCGGGTAGTTCGAAAAACCCGCGCAGCTCGAAGGTGTTGATACATTCTCTCGCCAGTCTGCCTGCGACCACGGGTGTAACGTCATGCCCGAAGCGTCAGGATATAATTAAACGTAAGTTTACGCGATTAAGACCCGTTTGTCTGTAAAATATGAGTGATAATCGTGAAAGTTTAAATCATTAAATATATTTTCTTCAGTTTATTGATGTACTTAACGGCTTCGGTTCCATATATTTGTTCTTCATAGGTATTTGTTAAAATGGCTGATCGCTTGTATAAATGCAATAAATGTATAAATGTCTCGACTCTTCCGTTCAGCTGGTTCAACGTCCTGTATTCACTTTAGGGCTTGATTCTTCTTGTATATTTGGCTCTTGAAGGACCATGTAGACTTTGGCGTCAATTGTTTTTTTGGATTTTGGATGAAATTGCTTGATGGTTGAAGAATAACATGTGAAGTGATTTCCAAATAGTTTTAATGCAATATAAATTTCCAACATGCAACTAGAAGATTATCAGTTAGAGTTACACAACTTGACACTGATTTTGAGTTATAAAAAGGTCGTATGTGCGCGCGTTAACAGCGAACGGCGAAGAGTGATATGCAAATTTTGATGCAGCCGCTTTCCCCGCGCGGTGCATGCCCCTCGGAGATCCATCCATCCCGTTACTTGTTTAGGGTTCCTTAACAACTCTACTTACCAGAAACAACACTTAAGTTTATAATAAACATATATGTACCTACATATTTATGCGTAGATTATGTAAGTACGTATGAATTATGCGACGAGATATATATAAGTAAAATATATTTATAGGTAGCTCATTAAATTGTCATCGCTCTTAGCGTAAAACAAGCTCACATAGTTGGCGAGACAAGGGCGTATCTGTCTTCGTTGAACATACAACTTAAACCATTGTCATATTGAGGCCGTCGGCACCCACTTAAAATCTAAACTGTAACTATCTGCGGTGCGTTTAATCCTGTTACAGACCTTTGAAATCTAATTATAATGGATTTTGTCGCGGGGAAGTTTAGTTTCATTTGTGTAATTCCGTTAAAAGGAACCACACACTTTCTACTGCTTACTCTTGTTGAAACCGAAGGCCACTTTAAAACCATGTCAAAAAGGCAAGAGCAAGAGACTACTTACAATCTGATTTATAAAGTTACTATGACATAGTCCCCAGCGAATTAAACTGACATACGTATTTGCTAGGAGGCTTGCTCACGGGCAGCGTCCGGGCAGGACTCATTTGCTCTCGGTCTAAAAATGTATATAATAGTTTTGATTCTTGAACCGCCCACGCACATACGTGATCAACCAACGATGTCCGGGTTTCGAGCTCTAAAATCCATAGTTTGCACATGTCTATAGTTTTGGTAGCCAGATTTAAGAGATGGCAACCCTCTAATATTGTATTTATAGGTACAAGGTGGCCAGAAAATAAGACCATTCCCGTTTGACCTACGTTTCTAGGAAGTATAAGAAGGGTCGATTTTTTTGAAAATACTTTGGTGCTACTATAACTACTACTTCCGAAATTAGAACTTGGTTCTTAAATAATCCTCTAATATGCCCTTATTCTGCTTCTCAAAACCTCACTGAGTAGCGGAAATACACTTACTTTATGCGACGATTTTTTTTACATCTAAAGTTTCAGTAACGAACTCATTAACAGCTTCACTTAGTTTTAACGGCTTTCAATCCAATTACCTTCGGTCCTAGAAACCAATATAAATTGGGCTCGTCATATTGGACAACTATATGAATACTGATTTATTTACCCTGGTTCATGTGTGAAGAATCGCTTCGGGAAGAGTTCATACTTTTATGCATAAACTTTGTTCGACAAAGCTTTTATTTTGGGACAAAGAATGTGGTTCTCATACTCGCCGTGACATGATATTGCCATTAACGGAAACAATGTATTAATAAATTGATCTTTGTTGCAATTTGTGTCATATTTATTGTTAACTGTTTAAATGCCAATATCTCCTAAAAGCGTCTACTACGTCATTAACACGTGAAGAAGCTATAACTAACGTGAGACTCAAACATATTAAAATATTATCGGACCGGGTATACATAGAACCGGGTTACTCACGTCACTCACGGGTTAAGTCGATGATTGCTCGACATGTTTCGACCCATATACGAGTAGAGGGTCCTCGTCCGGAGCACGCTCGGCCAAAGCCCGACGTGTACTGAAATTAAAATAAGATGTGGTTAAATACGTGAGTAACCCGGTTCGATAATAAGAAGACGCTTTGCCTTTGGATTTTGGATAATAGATACGTATCACTATTAAATATGGCTCATATTTTAAACAGAACCATTGACTGTCCATTCATAAAATTACGCTCACATAATCTACAATTACAGACGTGTGGTGACGGCAGTAAGAATACTCGTACATTTGTCACCACCGTAACTCCTGCGGGTGTCGTAAGAATCGACTAAGGGATTGAAGTGTCACTGACCACTATTTGATAAAAGAATGATGATGGGCACCAGCGTTATCATAGTGGACACATTATTGCGATCGCCTATCCGCTTGCCCAGCGTGGCGATTATGGGTATTTTTCTCCTAATGCGTTTATACTCATAGTTAACACCTTGGCGGACACTAAACGCCTATAGGCGTAATCTCATTGTTTCTTCTATTGTGTCTTGAGTAGTGTCCGCCAAGGTGTTAATAGGAGAGGCCTACGTCCAGCAGACTATCATAGGCTGATGATGATGATGAATCTACAATTTAATTGAACTTTGAAAACTATAAATAAATAAATAAATATCTTGGGACAGTTCACACAAATCGACCTAGTCCCACGGTAAGCTCAATTAAGGCTTGTGATGTGGCTACCAGGCGACGATATATATAATAGATAGATACATATAGATACTTAAATACATAGACATCCATGACCAAGGAACAAATATTTGTGATAAATAAATACACAAATAATGCCCTCGCCGGGATTCGAACCCGGAACCTCCAGCTTCGTAGGCAGGGTCACTACCAACTAGGCTACGGAGGCTGACAAACTATCCGTTGCAAAGGTTCGGTTACTGCAATAAGTCTGGAATGTCCCAAAGCCTTTGCTTCCTCTAGTCGAAGTCTCAAAGTTAACTGGAGTCCACTATCGATGCTCTCCACGTCAAGTTTACAGTTTTACGCCCTATTACAATGCAATACGGCGCAAAATATCTGAATGTATATCTGACGTCGAATGTATAACGAATGCAATAAAAAGAACACGGGGAATTTCATCAAATCTGTTTCTCAAGCAATAGTCGTACCATGAGTTGGCAAGTATAGCTTACGCTAGCGTTTATTCGATACAGTATAAGGTGGCATCACGTGCGATACAATACATCAGTGCGACTGCGAGCGTGATTGTGATAAACTGCTAGGTATACGTATCGAGTACAAAGTACAAGCTAATGTAAACGTTACTTGAGACGGTTAACTTCAAACTCGGGTAAATCCAATTCTGACATATTGTAAGTTTTTTATATATAATAAAAGCTTAAGAAATTGGGATTGTTCCTCATGGGTTAAGTATAATTTCGTGTAGTTTTTGAGAAAAATAAAGTTAAATCACAATATTTTATCAAAATAAACCATGTGACAGTTTATTTCAAATGAAGGTAAGTCCATCAAAGTCAATCAGTGAAAGAAGTTTGTTCAACATGGCTGTCAGTCGACGTCAATTTTGCGTCGTCAATTTTTTTACAGATCATCACTAAGTTTTTTCAAAGATAGATAAATTGCAAACGATTATATCAAATGAAGGTCAATCGAATCAAAATACAATCAATACATCATTTATATAATTTCTCGCCATTTTTGCTGTTTGTACAAAATATTCAACCTTAAGTGAAAAATAAATATAAATGGAAATGAATTATTTCATGAAATAAAAATATCAAAACCCAACGGTTTAAATATAACTCTCCCGTTTATGTAAATATGTAGAATATATTTACGTTAAAAGCGGTAATTAATAAAGATCTTTCGCCGGTAAATAATCCGCTTATAAAGTAATTAATAAATTAATTACAGGATATAAAACTTTCGTTAGACGTGGCCGGACATGGGTATTTAATCAAATTGAAGTAATTGGAAGAAATATAATTATTAACTTTAAATTGCCCTACGAATAATGTTGTATTTTTAAATATGGATAAAACGATTAAATTGTAAAAAGACACACGTGTATGTGTATGCCGCTTTTTATTAGACAAATTATTTTAGATAGAGGATTTTTATTCCTAAAATCAGACGAGCAAATTCACAAAACTGCAACAACAGTTACTAATTATTTCGTGTGTATTCATTTATCAAAGTTGAGTTTCTGCATGTCTAGCCTAAGGTAGACATCTGAATGCGTAAATTTATTTAATTAATATTAGAACGCACAAAAGAACTGGCGACTGATGTTACAGACCATTGTTTGATTGCCGATGCAATGCCAAGTCGTTCATAATGATACTTGATGCAAAAAGGTTATTTTTAATAATGAGCTACCTTTTTTAAAAATATAAAAAAGTAAGCTCATTATACAAGTTATCATTTTTAAATTTCATTGCGCTGTACTGTAACATGTTGTCACAAGGAAAATGCTTTAGCTTAGATCAAAAATTCCCAGCTCCATTGTGCTACTTTGTTCTGAAATGACTAGGAATTCCTAAGTTGCGATCTAATAGTAGTAGCTATTAAACCCGACCGTTGGAGCGTTATGGGGACTTTTATGTGGGATAATGTTAAAGATAATGTGGCGATTGTGATGCTGCTTTTCAACATTTTATTCAAAATGAATGTATTCAATTTCGTTGAACCCTCTGATATATTTTTTACGCGTTAGTGTAAATAAAGGCCGAGCCACGCAAGCGATGTGTCAACTAATATGATAATTACACACGCTACAACGCGCACGCGCACGTGCTGCACACGCATCCGGTGTGACTTGGCCTTAATGGCTGAGTGGCGAGCGTTGGGCGGCCCGTTAGGCATTGGTTTTTAAAATAAGTTCAATTAACTATTATAACAAATATACTATACGAGTGCTAAAGGCTCGGCTACGACATTGATTTAAGGCAACCAGCGGCAAGCGAATCCATAAGTTGGAACGAGATGCCGATATGGGAACTCCCTCTCGCAATTATGATTTTCCGCTAAGCCGATCGCCTTAGACCAATGTCGTGGCCGGGCCTTAGGCACTAGTCTCACCGCGAGCTACTAAGCTATGAACTATCGGCTATAAACACGAACAAAAGATACGCACTGCCGTATAAATAAAAGAGACACGGCGATACTCGCCCAGCTATCAGCTATCAAAGCCGGGCGAGTATCGCCGTGTCTCGTTTATTTACACGGGAGTGCGTATCTTTTGTTTGTGTTTATAGCCGATAGTTCATAGCTTAGTAGCTCGCGGTGAGACCAGTGCCTTAAGAACTAACTTTGCGCGCGTAAGATACTAGAATACTAGTGATGTATTGTAAAACATACCTAGTACTAGAATACTAGGTATGTTTTATTGAATGAACTAAAGAATTTTATTCCAGTATTAGGAATCAATGTTTTTACCCCAAGTACGGAGTAAGTAGTACTTGAAAACACCAGGAGCACACAACAATGAAAGCGGTGCGCTGTCCATTAGCACGGCTCTTTCAACGGCGTGCAACGCTTGAAGTGCTCAAATAAACCCGAAGCCGGTAATTATTTTGAATCGCACCAGCACGACACTAATGCGCTAGAACTTAAACTGTGTTCTTTAAAAAGCTTAGACTTGGACTTTGCTGTCTAGTTGCTAAAGGCATGATTATTGATTAAGCAATCGGTCGTTAGTCTTTTATCAAATCCTGAAGCATGTCTAGTGAATAAACAGTTCTGATATAGGCTTATTTAGTTTACTCACTGACTTGGTTCAGGTGTTTGATGAATTCATTAACCTTGTCCTGCCCGTATACTAAATTAGAGCTTTTGAAATTGAAACCTAATGAGTTCGAAAATATAATCGCTTTTCTTTTGTTCTATTAAACAATCGAATATGTCCTTTATAAATCACATTGGGCAGGACGAGGTTAAATTAGTTTAGTGAAATGGCAAAATCTGGTTTTAAGTCATACTAATAATATATAATGGCAATGTTAACAGCTTAAAAACTTTTTTTTGCCTTTGCGATAATTCATGTTAGAAATATATTAACTAATAGAAATCGTAAACAAACTAGCTGCAAAATCCTGTACGTGAAACTCGTGAAAGTAAACAAACTCTAGTTTAACATTAAAATATGGACTCTAATATCGGAACTGTGCAACGTTGAAAATCTCCAACTGCAGCCATTGTTGCAATTGCTTCTGCATTACTGCGCGGCTCCGTACGGGTATTGCCAGCAAATGTTATTGCGGTTCGATAAATAAATTACACCGATGAAACTAACCAAGCTTCCTCCACAGATTACATAACGCTGGTGAAGCAGATACTCCGTTTGGACGTATTTATGCCAAAAGCGAACCAATATTTTTAAATATTGTTGGTGGTAGGACCTCGTGCAGAGTCCGCCCGGATAGCTACCAGTACCACCGTCTTACCCGTTAAGCTGCCGCTAAATAGCAGTGTTTGCACTGCTGTGTTTCGGTTTGGGCGTAAGATAGTCGGTGTAATTACTGGCATAGATAGAGGCAATCCATCTAATAAGTCCTAAGGGTAGGCAGCGCATAGGTGATTTTTTGATCGCTATGTCTATGGGCCTCAGTTCCTGCTTTCCATCAGGTGGGCTGCTAGCTCAGATGTCTACCTATGTCTCATAAAAAAAAAACTTCTTCGTTTCTCGCCATTTGTTTAGAGCTCTCAACCTAGAAATAAAACTATAAAAATCTGACGTAACCACAACTTCTGTGATTTGCCTTAAGGTTGACTTGTTATGTTGGTGTCCCTCGCACTCCAACACAATCTCTAAATGAACGGACAGGCGACTCGGAAAGATGTGCTAGGCCCACTGGTGATATTTTCATTAGTTGCAATGTTTTATTGTTGCATCCCAACACGTTTCAACTTGGCCTTTAAAAACAAAAGAGGTTGCTTTCCAGTCCTATGTGTGTCTAGTTGTATGAAATTCCTTTACATAATCATCGTCTTTGCACCATTTGAAATATCTAAGCCATGTTCATGTCGACATTATTGTAAGTTTTCATAAAAATAGTTTATCGAACATATCTGTGATATTATATATTCTGTGCTTACGAACCGTAAACTGGATGGAGCCACAAACCACAAATGTCTAACTCTCTTAAATAACGAAATTGTAGGTACCAGTAAATAATATATTTATTTATTTTAAACTTTATTGCACATAAAAATATACAATTGGCTGACTTAATGCCTTAAGGCATTCTCTACCAGTCAACCATAGGGCCAAACGGAGAAAAACAAAGTGGGTGCATACATATACAGTGTGTTAACATGATGCAGGCTTTTATTTGAACCGAGGATTGAGATGCAGATTCTTATCCAAACCATGTGCATTATTTGTTTAAAAATCCTAATTTTAAAAGTAATTATCTTTCTAAGAAAACTTAATTCAGAAGCAATATACTTCAAAATAAATCGTTAATTGGCACTTGACAATGACAGATCGCAGCTACTCGCAACGTTTGACAACTAAGCAGTACACGCGTTACATTGATCGTTCGAACGAAATAAAAATAATTGTACAGTTAATTTTAATATTTGTCAACTCTTAATACTTGAAAACGATTGCCAGTAATGCGTATTATTACCCATTTTCGTAAAAGCCTGGGTCATGGTAACACACTGTATACATATTATTACATATGTGTACATATCGGTATTGCCTAAGGGAGGCAAATAATATAAAATTCATGGAAAATACTGATACTGGTCTTAAATTGAGAGTATTTGGCAGTGGGGCTACCAAAAAATGAAGGATCGTTTTTCGTTTCCATTATATATATTTCCGGATTCGTAGTTATGAGACTAGCCGACTCGTGAATAGGACAATACGGCGACAATCGAGTTCTATGACCGCTACGCTTGTGACCAATTAACAAAGTCAGAAACTATGAAAAACCATCGTCGAACGTTATTTCGGATAGTATAATATCGGGGAACAGCTGTCCTCGTGGGTATTATTGCCAGGCGGCGTTTATTGCTACGCAAAATAGACCTACTTCGCAGGCAATGTGTCTTGAATGTTGGTCCCATTTGTGATATATTGCTTTGAATTGAGAATTTTAGGTTTTTATCCTACATCCGTAGGTAATATTCATACAGCTGACCTGTAGACTTATGGTGGCCCGCGTTTTGTCGTTTATCGTCAGTAATGTCGACAATATGACCAGAATGCAAGTGCAAAAGTGACGCGTAGGACGATAAATGATCAAGTAGAACCATCTTAAGCCACCTAATTAAAGAATATGACTGACGATGTTAGTCATAAAAAAATTCTAGTCTAAGTACATCTTCAAATTTCGTTCCTAGACTGCTAAATTGACGAAAGGATATTGGCTGAGGAAGACTCCCTTCATCATCACAATAAGTACATCCCATCCTCGTGACACAAATGTTATGTTTTGACGACGATCATTGTTTAAAATATAATTAAAAAGAAAAGCATTCAATGATATTTAGAATTCTTTAAGTACCATGCTTGAAATGACGACTATTACAAAAGTTATGTCTCGCATAAATATTTTATTGTAATGAGAAAATGAGACCTTTGACTGTCTCCTTTGACTTTGGAATATTAAATGAGAAATATTTAGGCTTATTTACTTATCGTTGAATAAAGTAATCTCAGTTTCCAAGGATTCCACTTAGATTAATTATATTTGTGGCAGAATATAATCTTCCGGAGCATAATTAATTACTGGGGTTCTTAATTAATATTGTTTTTTGTCTGTTTTCAGGTAATAAAGCAGACTTCCCAAGCTTTCTTCGGTAGCCGTTACATTACACTTTCATTTGCTGGGATTGGATGCACTCTGATCATTAACCGCTGACAATCTTACTGGCTCGAGTTGTAAAGTTGTAATAAAGGCGCAGGCGTGAAAGAAAACGTCTTTTATGTAAGTTAAAAACAAAACATGCTCGCAGTCATATATCTGATTATTCAGAACTGCCAAAACGATCACCACTAATGGAATTTTATATGAAATACAAACTCTTTTAAGTTCTTTTTAATTTATTAAATAGAATTTCTGTACAAAAATTACTGCAATCTACATCTTAGTAATAACTTCTTCGTGTATTATGTCGTGCACAATGTTAAATAATTTATTTTAACTACAGTCGTCATCCCTATTCTGGAAATAGTATTTTACGCTAAGGCTAGTGTGACAAACCCTTAAATAAAACCTTAAGCTTGATTTTTTGGATATTCGGAATACCACATGTTAATCAATGAGATTATGGTGATATTTGATTCGTATCGTTTAGCTGTCTGGCAATCGTCTACAAAAGTTCACAGACCGTGAACTGCCTGCCTCCCCACAGCATGTAGTTGGCAATAAGTGACTCAGCTGTTCCTTGTTTATCGGCTGGCGACAGTCGAGTGAACTTTCAAAAGAGCTTATTTATCAGTAAAAACTATACGAAAATAAGCTTTTTCGAAGAGAAGCGTCAGTTATTTTGTGTCGCGTCGGCCCCACGTTGGGCGCCAAACACCATTATTGCTGTCGCCACTTTTTTGCAACATCGATGCTAGCTAGTGTAACTGTGACCTTAGACTGTGACATAGCTTATTTTCGTAGAATGGATCTTAGGATATAATAACTCATAAAAATGAGATGACTTTTTGAGAATTATAAAAAATAATGTAGCTATAACCGTGCTCACACGGCACGGTGCTTTGTTTATACTGGTTCATTCTAACGTTTGACAATGCTCCGCAAATGTTTGGAATAACTACTCAAGATGCAAGGGGGCCGGTGCGTTGTTTACGCGCTGCCAGCCGCCGCCACGTCGCCAATAAGGAAATAAGGACATTGCTAATAGCCTTAAATGAATGAACATTATGAAATAACCCCCTTATTCATAAACGTCTGCTAACTTAACAAACCGCTAATAATTGTTTGTCCCTTTTGCTCTTATGGACACATTGTTAAGACCGAAAGGGACAAACAATTATTAGCGGCTTGTTAACTTAGCAGACGTTTATGAATAAGGGGGTAAATGTATAATATCAACAAAAGATTTTTATCAAAATAATCATAATATAAATAGTTCACGACATGGGAACATAATTAAATGAAAGAATGAGTTAAAATGTGTTAAAGAACGGTACAAAATAATATTGTTATTATATACCTTTGTTAAAGAAAAGGAAATGCATTTTTATGTTATGATATGAACAATAGATATGACTATACATGTACTTTAAATTACCTCACACATAATTTATTAAAAATAAATCTTCTGCTTTGGTATTTTAATCTTGATGTTCATAGAATTAATAGGACTATGTCATTGAGAAGTTATATAAAAATACGACAAAATAGGTCGTTTAGCCTGATCACCGACCTTGGTTTTCTGCCTTTTACATATTACCTACTCGTAATGGTATGAAGGCTTGTTTGGCCGAGAACTAAATTTATAGCTGACTGAAAACCGCCTAAACTACGTATGAGTTTCATCGGCGAGTTAGTACCGGCGACGAATATTTGCGAATATTTGAAACCTACCCGTATCAACGTCCCTAGTCGCCACTCGATCGATACCCTGCGCTAATATTGAATTTTAATGAGCCGCAACTCAAACATCTCGCTTGTCGAATTCCCGAACTCCCGTCGAAACCGAAAGTTCCCAATTCCGTTGTTCAATGCTTTTAATACGTCTTTTAACTGTCAGGGAAGTTGACAAGGTTCACGCCGCCCTGACACCTGGGGAGTTAATGGAATTTCACGAGGAATTGAGTTGTTGTGAGTTTGAGAACTTGAGGAATTGTACGGTGTTGCGGGGCGTCTATTTTGTTAATAAGTTGGTATGTTCACACATATACAAGTAGGAAACGTGTGTATACATTGGAACCTATGTAAATTACAAGACAAAATGTTTTACCATTGTAAATATTACAGTATAGGTTCTTCGAAATCTTACGGTCTGTAATTGTAAAACATATGTAGTATTTCTGTTGCTTGAAAATATCAAAATTCAAAGTCAAATCTTGAGCCCTAGTTAGAATAATGTACCTACGTATTTTTTGGCATTACGCTAGAATTTGTTGTGGTATAAGATTAATCTAAACAGTTAACCAGTTGAAACTCTCCTTGTTCATGTTCTTAATAGATTCAATGTACTTACATTTGAATATTCCACTTGTATTCAGAAATAACCACGTATATATTTAACAGAACACGTGACATATTTCATTCAATACAGCGGCGGCCCCAGTCTCTATCTTTCTTGTACCTACTTCCCGTTTCATCCCCCTTTCATTTCCTTCAGAACTCACCTTGTCTTATTTATTCTTAATACCAGCAAAATACCTTACGCAAGATAAGGGGGCTTAATTACGTGGAGTTTACTCGGCGGTATCATTCCCGAAGCTTTGATTACGACCGATCTCGACAAAGCCCCAAATTGTGGGTTAAATTTGGAAAGGATTACCTGTGTAATTGGATATGAAACAATTAATATCGACTTACGAGACTTACGATGCTGGGGATTTTTCCCCAGTTTCCTCGTATCCTTAAGTTGAGATGACAAATTTCGATATTTTCCGTAAATATTACTTGTAATATTCTTTTAAGTAAGCTCCGATCTTAGCGCTGAACTCACAGAAATATTATACGAATATTACGAATGCAAAAACCTTCCCTGTTATTAAATATACGGACATGGAATATAATACTTTTTATGTGAATCGACAGCAGGTTTCGCATAGAAAGCTTGATGTTTTCACCTTTCCTATTGCTAAACAGATACTGACATATTTTAGATCGACTGCGTTCCTGTGATATCACAGGAATGCCGGAATATTACATTTGCACCTACAGGGAACCGATAAACAGATCCAGGAACTGGGTCGCATAAACTGGAACTGTTATGGAACTCCCTTAGCTTGTTATGGACGATTTAGCGCAGTCATTTCCTTAATTGGCCGTACCGGGAATCCGGATCCTGTACTGTTGGCTATGTTAGTAAATACTCAAATCCAATACGGCTGCGTGCGCTTTAAAATTTGCTGGGATTCCATTTTAAAAATAAATGGTTCATGTTCCATTCTCAACGTAAGTACCTATATGGTAAGCCTTCAGCGGAAATTGCGAGCAATGTTAAGAAACCATTCAATGAAATATACACCGTGTCCAATAAATCCGAATACAGAACAAATATCGAATAAAACAAATGGGCAAAAAGATCCTACAGTTATTATTATGTTTTATGAATGGCACACTTATATACTATATTCACAACAAATATTTTGGAATAACTCCAGCTATAACTTTTTTACCAGCCTCAAACGCGTTTCAAACGGATCTTACGCGGCACGCACCATTTTCTTCACATTTGACCCCAAATACCCCTGGTAACCTTTTTGAAATGATCTAGGTTCCTGATTTTATAAAAATGTAGTCTTTAAAGCATGTATTACCATTCAAAATAATCTAATACGCCTTAACCAGGAGGACTGCATGGCAATTCAAGTTTCGGCTAAAAAAACTGCCAATTTAGTCTGAAACCACGCTGGAACGCCATTTGCCGTCTGTGCTGGAGCTGCGTCTTGTTATAACACATGATACTCTTTCCCAAGCACCTTTAAAACTTAGGAGCATTTATCTTCTCCACAAATTCGGTTTTATAGAAAAAACGTTAATTTTAACGCTTTTATCTAAAAGTACTGAAGTCAGTGTAACTCGCTTACATACTGCATCCCACGCCATTGTCGATAGTGAGCTCTGGAACCTAGGACCATTTTTCTGATAGCCCGGAATGTGTTCTATACTTGGTACCCACAATCGCCAATTTCGATCATGATAAGTCTGTTCTACCCCATACGGATTCTCGTAATAAAAATTACCTCGTCACCTGCGTGCCGAGCAAGTATTTTGTTGGCACTTTACACTCTTTTCTTCTTAGACCCTGCGGATATGACACATTCATTATGGTTGTATTTTATTAAGATGAAAATACTCTTTACTTTACATTACTATTTGATAACCTGTGATTCCTGTATTTTTAGAACTGAGGTAAAATATGTGTATTCGAACTTATTGGACAGGGTGTACATATTACAACAGTATTTTATTGGTACGATAGGAGTAGATTAAATACCATATGGATTTAGAAGTATTTTATTAGATAGAAAATAAGGAAATGAAAACAAAGAAATTATTTCTATTTACAGCGACTTTATTAAGTTTTTGTGACACATATACAGGGTGTTTGGGATAACGATGTAGGAACATATTGGACTAAGGTAAATAGGGTTCAAACTCTTCCAATTAGTCTCCTTTACCACCTGCAGAAATTCCTACATCGTTATCCAAAACACCCTGTATAACCAAATATAATTGTCACAAAAACTACGGTGTCGTAAGAGTCGACTAAGGGATTGAAGTGTCACTGACCATTCTACATCTACAAGATTGATGATGGGCAGCAGCGTCATCATAGTGGACACATTACTGCGATCGCCAATCCGCTTGCGCAGCGTGGCGATTATGGGCATTTACCTCCTAATGCGTCTATACACATAGTTAATAGGAGAGGCCATAAGAGGCCATAATTGGATTTTTTTTAAAAAAACGACAACAAAATAAACATCCGCCCAGAAACGCCCACAAATCAGGAACAATTGTCCATGCTCATCACACAAATGTATTTGAACCCGGAACCTCTAGCTTTCTGGTCAAGGTTACTACCAACTAAGCTACGGAAGCCGTTAAAGAGTTTTAATTACATTGCTGCTACAACCAGGATTATAACAGAGCCTTGTTTTATTAATGTAACACTAAAATTACTTTGTCTAAACATTCTAAAATTGCTCCGTCATAAATTGAAGTATCCATAAAATATCTTGAAGCTATATCCGAGATAAACAACAGTGTTTAAGTAACTCGAGTTGCAGTAAAAAGTTGGACCCCGTAAAACAGTGGCCGTAAAAACCATCTCGCCGTCATTTATTTAAGAATTTATTGCTACGGAACCCTAAAGTTAACCCTAAATAGCTGTTTACTTCTAAACAAGCTCTGAACATAAAATATATGCACCTAAAGTTTTTCAGATTTATGTATTACTGGAATACGTACTTACCACAAGCGTGTTTTACTGCGAATATGGATATATCGTTTCAGCATAACTTTGCTTTGGGATAACTTCGGAGCGGGGTAATTTGGAAATTCTCAAATATCCGTCCAACTTTACGCCTGTGAAACGCTTACCAGGGCGTCTTAAAGTTGCTAGAATATACAATATTACAAAGTCGCCGTCAATACAAGTTGCGAACAATGTAAACAAACATTTCCAAGAAATGTCCATAATTTAGCACTATTTTATTGTTTTAATGGCTTAGGATAATTGGTTAGGGCTAGGCATAGGCATAGGCTTAGGTAAAGGTTAGGGTAAAAGTTATTAATGAACACATGGATTTAGCTGTATTCACACACATTCAAAAGGTTTGATCGGTTATAAAAAACATAAAATATAAAATTATGTTTATAATAATGTAAAGTGGGAAATATTAATATCAACGTTTACCATATTCTCGCTCACAGGTTTGCTCTACCACACTAAATATTTACTTGTAAAATTATGTGGTAGTACCAAAAGGTATTTTTATGCACACTATCATATCCAAATAAATAAATCTGTCGAAACTGTTGAATATAAAAATTTATTTCGAACACTGAAGTAAAAATAAATTAGCTTTTGAGATTTAAAAGGCAATATAAAATGGTTTCGATATTTTATTATGACAGAAACTGACAGGTTTAATGTCGATATAGTGATAGCGATGCCGCAGCACAAATATCCTGGTCAGTATATTGACGACAAAAACTGCTACATACCACAAAAACCACGGAAAGAATATTGAAAATATTCGCACGCATCCATGATAGTGATCTCGAAGTTATTAAACTTAAAATAATGTATTTATAAAATAATACTTAATTTTTCTTAAGTCAAATACTTACTTATTTTAGATAAATAAAATAACTCTTAAATCTACCCAATTCGTGCTCTTAGACATTTGTTATCAGTAACAATAACAGCCAGAGCAGTAGTACATTGAACTATAATCTACACTGTACTTATTAGAAGTCAACTACATGCAACAGGTAAGTAAGTACTGCCTATTTTTGCGTCAATAATAAGTGCTTAATGACTATCATCTTGAGAGTCCAGGCCTACTACCGCGAACTTCCAAATTCATAAATTTCGAGGATTTTTCTCTATCACTCCAACGAAGAAGGCGTCATTAGAGTGACCGAGACAACCCGAGACCCTTGATATTTACCGATTCCGAAATTCGCGGTAGGGTCGCATTTACGGTAACTTCGGTAACTATAAGAATGTTTACCGTCAATATACTGGTATTTTTGTAGTAGTAACACAACCGTGGTATCGTACTCGTTAAGCGCAGTGAATCGGTACTGGTGCTAAGTTTAGTGCCTCCTGTGCTGACCGGCATTTCCCAGGATGGTTACATTACAACAAGAATCAGCGTTCTTCATCATCATCAGCATCATATCAGCAGAAAGACGTCCACTGCTGAACATAGACCTCGCCCAAAGATTGCCACAATGACCAGTCATGCGCCACCCTCATCCAACGGAGTCCTGCGACCTTCACTAGGTCGTCGATCGTCACTTCACCGTGTGGGGGGGCTGCCCACGCTGCGCCTTATGAAATCCGCGTTCTTATGAAAGACAAATTTCTGTAAAATTAATGACTTTCCTATGAGATATAATATTAAATTGAGCGTTCTA
This sequence comes from Thaumatotibia leucotreta, assembly GCA_025490895.1. NCBI lineage: Eukaryota > Metazoa > Arthropoda > Insecta > Lepidoptera > Tortricidae > Thaumatotibia > Thaumatotibia leucotreta. Next base: position 69,575 of record JALPQI010000921.1, on the reverse strand, counting down.
TTATAAAACTCAAAAAGAAATCAATGGAACGAAACTAAACCTAAAACCGTCCCGAGTGGCATGGTTTCCTAAATACTAACAGCACCCCCCCCACCACCTACCCCGCTGTAATTATGATGCTGACACCTTGCGCGAGGTAGCTGTCAGCTCTTCAGCCTCAAGTTGCTTCAGTCTCTCTTTGAAATATATTTAAATAAATAAAATAAATAAATATCTTGGGACATCTTACACAAAATCAACCTAGTCCCACGGTAAGCTCAATTAAGGCTTGTGATGTGGGTCCTAGGCGACGATATATATATAATAGATAGATACATATAGATACTTAAATACATAGACAGCCATGACCAAGGAACAAATATTTGTGATAAATAAATACACAATTAATGCCCTCGCCGGGATTCGAACCCAGAACCTCCAGCTTCGTAGGCAGGGTCACTACCAACTAGGCTACGGAGGCTGACGATATTTATACTCAGACTCAGAGCGCCAGAATGGAAACCAGGGTTTCGTCGCCAAATGTAATGAAATTTTAATCAGCCCCGAGCCTCTTCGTTGAAGTTTCAGTGGAACCACATTTTGTCATTGAAAATAAACAAATAATTATAAAGTACAATGTTAGACTATCGGTAATATATATTAAAGCGAAATAAATTCTAACAGAGTACCCTAGGGGCCTAGAAATTCCTATTTTTTGCTTTTATACTAGACATTTTAAAAGGCATTTCGATATTTATTAAATGCCAACGATTTGTTTATGATGAACGGTACTTAAAATAGTTGCCATTGTATATTTTAGTATTCTTTTGTTGATTAATACATATAAGAGAAGAACGAGAAACAATCGGAGAAACGCAAGCCCTTTCATGTCCATTGAATTGATTTCTATTATTTTCAAAAAGGCGACTTTTAATTTCATACTTCTTTTCAGTTTCTGCTGCGGCCGGTTCCTTCCATTGTTTGGTTTACGTTCCAAGTATATTGTTTCGAAAGCTATTAGAATGTATATTTATTTTGTATAGTCTACAAAATGTATTATTAAATGTTGAATGGAGGCAAATAACTACGAAGACCCAGTAGAAAGTTTAAAGGGATAGGATTTTTAGCTTACTTTCAATATGCAGTGCATTTGTAAAGACAACCAAAAATAAGAAGACTACCACGAATCTACCATTGCTGACATTGTCTATCGATAGACCATAAGTCTTAATTTGTAATAAGGTTCACCGATGTACTATTAAGAGTTGTTCTACGTAAAGCCGTTTCCACTTAGTGTTCTGAGCGAGCATTCGTTCGTTCTTGGGCAGATGGAAACAGGATTTCACATAGCAAAAGGTTCGTTCGTCCACGAGCGAATGCTCGCTCAGAATACTAAGTAGAAACACGGCATAACATGCAACGAAGATATCTGGCACGCCGTTCTATAAAATTTAAAAGCAGTAACTCTGTATAAAACACGCGTAGTTACTACATTTTTAACAAGCATTATAATTTCTTATATATATATATTATATCGAGAGAAAATTGAGTTGTTAAAAGTAATATCAAGCGATCGAGCGTTTCGTCTGAGAAGTTAGAAATATCGAGTTTTGGCCGTCTTGTGACCGTCCTTCACAAGTTTTTAAAATACATTTTTAAATTATGATTTAATTAAGCTCGCGACTGAATTTTTCAGGAGATCGCCCAGGCGTAGACATATATTTTAACGAGCACTTTAGCCTATGCTTCGCTATCTGAAGACGGAGGGCAAGAGATCTTTCTTTTTACTCTTTGGTTCGGGCCTTTCGTAAGTTGAAATTTAGGACTATTTTATGTTTATTTAGGACTTAATACGTTTGACCTAAACCAGCGAGTTATTCGTTCGTACCTACTATTCATAGACAAGCCATTACTGTTATACATATAGGTACAAATACATCCTGTCTTAAGAATCGCATCATATAATTAGGTATACTTTGCAGATTTTATAGGTCGCGACTGATTGTAGTGAAAGTCTGTTTCTAAAAAGCTCGACATTTATAAAACAACTACAAGTCCTAATCAAATTAATGGTGTTAAAAAGAGACTTCCACTTGTATTACAAGTTAAAAACTGAGAAGCGGCCCCCTGCTGTAGATAACTTGTCACATAACACACAATTATGTAACAATGCACAAATAGCCCAACGATTAACAACATGGCCTCAACAACGTTGGAACAGCAGCACAAAAACATGGTCGCTGACTTTAAACCGAGTGCGTTTGCGTGATCCATTTAGAGATATATCAATTTTTTTGTAGCTTTTTTTTCTGAAGATTTTTCATGTACTTAGTTTATTTGCAGTGTCAAGCGGGGATGGCGCGCCGCATCTTAAGCTGGCTTAAGGAAATTATTTTCCAAACTCTATTACATAAAAATGCAAGCTATTTTTAAAATTGCTGCATGCTTTTTTTGCAGAGAAGGGTTCGTCCACTTTCTGGCGTACGGTTTCTTTACCAATTTTCGTCATACTTAAATATTTCAATGCATCAGGATTTCTTGAAGATTTTTGTAAGCATTTAAGATTTCATTTATTACATGAAATTTTGAAGTATACGGGGTTTCGTCTAAAATAATACTTTTGAAAGATATTTTCTTTTATTATATGCCATCAGCATAAGTGTTAAATAGAATATTAACCAAAATCCTTTGAAGACAGTAGTTATAATTGTTCAGGTTGCGTTTTTGTAAATATTGCTATCGACGGGTAGCTGAATGTTTAAAACAACAACAATACGAATAAACAGGCGTGTCTCTTACCCTACTCGACAGACACTATCCCCGTTTTCAGTTCTTGATTTAAATAGATTTAAAGCATAATTTGTCAAACGCGTTCCAATTTCCCCCGGACGTTGAAACATTGGAATCCCTAGCAAGACTGGAAAATGCAGGAAGAATCCAGGCCAATTTGCTGGCATTTTTCACTCAGAGTGGCTCCACAACTACGCATTCAAACAAAGGAACCAACGACCAACTTGAGAGGAAATAAGTGTTATTCAGGGACCATTTATATGAGTAAAAAGTTGACTGAGACCTTTGAACGTGCTCTGCAAGGAGCATTTTTCAAAGCGCCAGCTACGACTACCCTTAAATACAAAAACCTGCCAAGTGCGAGTCGTACTCGTGCACGAATGGTTCCGTACCATTATCAATATCTCATAAAAAATCGCCTTAGTTCTATGGCTTCCATAAATTGAATTTAAAATTTCGTGAGACGTAGTAATAACTAAATTAAACGGTTAAACTTACGTGTATTTACTAGTATTTAGTCACTACGCGCCACATCATTCGGAGAGCCTAGGTCTCCATTATCAAGCAATGAACCCGCGTTCACGCCTCGTGCCTGGCAAGCGCGGCACGTTGAAATACACGTGAGTTTAACCGTTTAATTATATTTATGGCTCGCATAAATCTTTAAATATCCATTTTATTCTACTTTTTAGTATTTGTTTTGTTCTATAGCGGCAATAGACATAGGTACAGGATCTGTGAATATTTTAATTGTCTAATTATTGTTTCACTGGACATCACAATGTCTAATAACTATCATGGTTCACTAGATACTGCCTGGTGACAGACAGACAGACAGCGGAGCCTTAGTAATAGGGTCCCGTTTTACCTAATACGGAACCCTAAAAAGTTCTCATGCACCGTCTCTCTCATACTTGGAAGTGCAACAATAAAAGAGGGACTAGTCAAGTTCTGCATTTCATTGTACTCTTAGGGTTACCACTTACAAATTGGTAAACATTGAGGCTTGAAAATTCGATTTTTTTTGGAGGAATTGCTTATTTATGTTATAAGCGACGGCGGAAGTAGGTAATATTTTGTTTTAAAATCAAGTTTCATACATCAGGGGTCAGGGGCCTATTGAATAAAAAATTATAACTAATAATTACATGCGGAAGTCTCTTTTCTATCTCTCTTTGTAGAAACAGACTTATAGGCCCCTATTTTCATTAACTAGAAAACTGGTAATTTTATCTTTATAAACTGCAAAATCACTTTAAAATGCCGAATTTTTAAAATGTAATAAAAATAAGGGCCTCGGCAAAGAGTAAGATTTTGTACCGTTTGGCGTAGAAACTTTAGGTTCTTGAGGCCCCAGCGCACGCAAATTGTTTGCTGAGATCGCGAAACGTCTGGTTGATGTAACTAAAGACCGAAGAGCTGGCGACTTCCTCGCACAACGCATCAGTATTGCGATACAACGAGGAAATGCCGCCAGCATCCTCGGTACCATGCCACAAGGGCCAATCGTAGATATAGGTTAGGTTAAGTAGATTAGTTAGATTTAATCTATGTACATAAATTGTAGTTTTGAAAATAAATATATAAAAAAGAAAAACAGAAAAACTTTTCGGAATATGATTCGCTAAGACTTAGTGATTCTGATTTCATACTCATTTTGAGATTCTTATTTAAGTTTGATGTAATTTCATGTCATGATTTTCAAGTGTAAAACCGTTATAGGAAATAGTCTAAAAATAAATTAAATACAGTCAGTATTTATTGCGAGTGAGGTGAAAATTTCGGTGTTTAATTCAGTTATAAAATGTATACAACCGTTCGTGGCTTGAAATGCAATACAATCTTCCGACTAGAGCAACAACTTCGCTCCTTTGTAATACAAATAACTATTGTTTATTTAGGTACCAACAGTTATTTGCTACAAACCGTGAATTCAGTAACTGTTTGAACTTCACGGACTATTATAATATGTTTTAATTCAGCAAAATTAGGTCACGTGACGGTTTAATTAAGTTTCCCATAGGGAAACTAATAAATAACCGTCCCGCTGTAGAACTACCTCGTTTTAGTAAATTTAGGCCGCAGTCGTGACCTAAACATTGTAATGAATTTCGTTCAGAAAAACGTTAGGCTGGAATTTGCCGGGGAATCATATACACTTATATATCGGGACGTTACTTGACGAGGGTAGTTTTCCTCCTTCGCCGCCCCCACCAGCGCTGTGCTCTAGCAGAGCGCAAGCCCGCAGTACACGTGAGGCTTTGGTCGCGGGTACTCCATGATGAGGATCCTCTAATCTAAATGGATCGAAACACGTCGAGCAATTATCGACTTACATTACGTGAGTAACCCGTTCGATAAAATTTTAATATGTTTGAGTCTCACGTTAGTTATAATTCTAAAACAGCTAGTTTTGTTCACGATTGATGATTGAGCGTTAGCGATTGATAACTTTGCTACGCACCCTGAAGTTCTTACGTGTGTTGTTGTAGTGACGGAGCTATTATAAGAAATGAGACGATATTTACCTCTCATCCCTTAGTTTTAGCGCCGTTCCTAAAACTTGTTTAATCCAAGTCTTAGGTAACCAACCCTACAGGCGCCCTGCAATTTGCGAGAGTTGACGTCGCTCGACACAATCGTAGAATACTCCCGCCAAATTACGCGAAAACGCTATTTATTCCTGCCGACAGACCGGTCCAACTTTGAGTGAAACGGAACGTATCGTATCTCGAGATGGACGATATTTTCTCGAACGGGGTTTATCTTTGCTTTGGGAAATACGAAGACAGTGTAGATTTAGGGAAAATAGGGGAATTTGTCGTGGGATCCCATATTTTGTGGGTTTTGTTTGTTTACTACTATTATTGATTACTCATTGATCAATGATAAGTGGGTCCGTCTTAGTAGCGCATATATACGCCATTTTATCTATGAACGGTGACTATTACGAACGAAACTGCTTACAGCATAGGTAAGTGTACCTAGCGTTGAAAATGTCGGAAAAAATCAATTGTTTTTTTTCGGGAATGTATGAAAATTTAATTTTCTCCAATATGCTCGGAAATGTTCGCATTAATGTAGCAAAAACGAAACGCGAAGTACCTTCTTATGTACCAGCTCAAATTAAAAAAAAAGATTTTCATTATTGTACAGTTTTTGCGGCCGCGAAATTGTACTAAAATCCATTAATGTATTGTTTTTTACTTCTTAAAAACTACTTTTGGACTTTGAAAAAAATGCATACAGCCAAATTCTAAAGCCACGACCAAACGCCTGGTCTGGATAGAGCGAGAGACGGCGATCAAATCTATGGCCGTCTCGTTCTATCATGAGTTACAAACGCCTCGGTGTGTCAGGTCGTGTAGGTACGGTTTAATGAAACCATAGATATCGTTACTATTTTTTATGAACGACCATGCATTAAAAAAAAGTTTAGGCGGGAATCATAAGAGATTTTTTCTTTTCAATTGTTATTCAATTTGCAAGAAGAATTACTTAATCGATTGTAATAAATTTTGTTTTATTTCCTTGCATGTTTGGAGAAAAGTCCTATATGTGCCTCGGACGGAAATAGAATTTCGTGGATTCGTATGTAATTGTCGGCCTCAGCTTCGCTTCGTCCGACAAAAAATACTCATCCACGAAATTCGCTTTCCCGGCCTCTGCAATAATGTACTATTTTTTACAGAAATAATCAATGTCACTGTCAATGTCACTCCTTTCCATCTATTTCAATCGACTTTTCCTCGGTGACATGGCGTTCTCCTGGTTTAAGTGAAAATTAGACCTGATTCACATTGGATTAGAGTTGAAAACTAAAGTGGGAACTTTCATTGATTTTTCTGAAAATATCCGGACAAAAACGAGCTGTTTGGAAAAAAACGGGATTTAATCCGGAAATTTTCATCGCTAAGTGTACCTATCTAATAGCGAATGGGCCTATTTGTACCGTTAGGTAGGTAGGTATACCGTTGCATTAATGTTCTCTTCAAAATATATGGGTAAATATCCGATTACAATGCCTTTATAAATGACTGCCGTTGCGATAATGACGTCCGCTTATTAAATAACGAGTCGATTATGCTACAGTCATTCAGTCATGTTTCACAAAAGATATTTAAACCGAATATTACTGTCAACTTGGGCTGGTTTGGGTTTATTCCATTCTCTTCAGGAGTATCATGCCAGATATTATCGGAGAACATTAAATAGATATCACACTACTTATTACTACCTACTTATGAATACCTACCTACATTTAAACATTTCTTTCCTTGACGGAACGTTTCCTTTTTCTTCTATTGCGATCAAAATATATCTCATGAATCCGAAGTATTTACATTACATTAAATAAAATAAATAAATAAATAAATATCTTGGGACATCTTACACAAATCGACCTAGTCCCACGGTAAGCTCAATTAAGGCTTGTGATGTGGGTACCAGGCGACGATATATATAATAGATACATATAAATACTTAAATACATACACAACCATGACCAAGGAACAAATATTTGTGATAAATAAATACACAAATAATGCCCTCGCCGGGATTCGAACCCGGAACCTCCAGCTTCGTAGGCAGAGTCACTGCCAACTAGGCTACGGAGGCTGACAAATTTAACGTATCAAATAAAAACATTGTGAATTTATGTTCACTAAAATGTCCGAAACGACATTATTTAAAAAATATTGATGTAAGGTAAGGTGGGGTAAGATGAAACGGTTTTTTTTAATGGGATAAGACAAAACGCTACCGGCAGACACTGTGCCAGAAGGACGACTTTTTGTCTTTCCCCATTCTGAAAACCGTTTAATTTTATCCCACCTTACCTTATGCTGAAACGTCTTCCCACGTGTATAATAATTTAGTAATGCGAAAATTAATGCATTTACTATCTTTTTCTCAAAGCCTCAACGAAACATACTTAGGTATATAAAAAGCATCACTAAGTAACATACTAACCAGTTTTTATTCAATTCGTAAGGTCTATTATTATTGGTACCTGTTTTTACTAGTCAATTTTATTTAATGACCAAATTAACAGAAGTCAAAGATAGTCTCGTAATTATACCATGAACTTGAAGTACTACGAATTCAAACATGCTGAATAATGAACGAGCTCAAACGTCCGAAATCCTACTAAAGCCACTATTTAATCAATACTGTCCTTAGTTTGATTTACAGGAGGCTAAACTAGTTACAATACTTACATCAACAGTGGATAGTGAGACTGCTGTGGCTGAGATTCTGTTATAAACTTGTTGATTGAAGCTAATTATGAACAGCTTACTCAATTTGGCCGCGTGGTGACGGCAGTAAGAATATATATTTGTCACCACCCCAACTCCTCCCGTAGTGGGTGTCGTAAGAGTCGACTATATAAGGGATTGAAGTGTCACTGACCAAATTTAGTGAAGATTGATGACGCAGCGGCGTCATCATTGTGGATATACTACTGCGATCGCCAACCCGCTTGCCGTTGCAATTATGGATATTTACCTCTTATACGAATGGAAGTAATAGGAAAGGCCTATGTCCAACTCTCCAGCAAGCAGTGGTTATTTTAGTGAAATATACAAAGCTTTACAAACTATGGTGCCGGTAAGCAAAAATGCCTGTGTTGGGCAACACCGCTCTTCCACCGCTCAAAATTTAACGTAAGTAAAAACGCCTACATTTTCTTAATTTACCAACTTTTCTACTGACTAGTTGGTTTGCCAGACTATATTTTTGAAGTCAACTACCAGCGCTGCGAGCGCCGAGTTATACAAATTGCGTTCCATTCCACGCAAAATACGATCTCACGCAAAAAGGGTTCCGGGGACACTTAGTGATATTGAATTTTTGAAGGAAGCGGAAATCCCGCACGGGAATGATCGCGTTGACAAACGTGGAACGACAAGTTACTGCCTACAGCACTGTTGCTACCCATAAGAATGAGTGAATGTGGAAAACTTGTTTGAACTTGGAATATTTGTTACGAAAATGGACATCTTTTTTCGTCATCCGGTTAATAGGCTACAGAAGAACTAAAACCAAAAACGTTTTTTTATTTTCAATGCGACCCCAAATTCTTTGGTTACTTGATGCCGCCAAAAAGTCAAAAATGTATATTGATCATTCGGACGATGATAGCGTTTAGGCACGATTTTGAAAAGACCGTGGCCGCGTATCTACCTATATTTTTTATTTATAGTATTTGGTTCGAGGTTCTCAGATCGAACAATTTTTTCTACATTTTCCCTCTTGTTAATCTGAGCTTCTGATCAGTAAGTTCATGGGAAATCGTTAAACCTCATAGACCTAGAGTTAGTGGGAAATATTTTTTTATTTAAATCAGCGTCCCTTCCGGTAACGCCGACGCGTTAGATTGTTTGGATTTCGGCTCATTTACCCACTTAGGGATCTACACTGACCCGCTTTGATTGTTTTACTTAACCTTTAGCCTAATCCAATAATCTGAAAACAGAATGTTATTCCAGAATTTTCCGGGCATCAACTTTTGATACGTCTGACAGGCGTGAACGGTTAAATCGAACAATTTCACAGATATATAAATCTGGTACCTACCTTATGATGCGGCATGTGACGTAAGATCTATGTTGGTTTATTGTTGCATTGTTGGTAGCTCCAGTATGTACAATTTCGCTGGGAAAACCGGCACATAGGGCAATAACTCAGTTATATACTATTTGTCCAACTATGCTATTCGGACACTGGTGGCAAGGCAGTCTTTCTTCTTATTGTCCTGCTCACTTTATCATAAAGGCCTACTCCGTATAAGCGTAATAGTTAGATAAGTTTTTAAGCTAATATTGTCATTTACATTATTAGTATGATTTAAAACTAGTTATTGACCATGTAAATCCAAATGATTGAGCATTTGATATGTCGGCACTGTTGGATCTTCGTCAGTAAAGTTACTTCTTGAAGATTGCACTTGCCGAAACAGTGCCGAAAGATCGGGTGTTTAGTAATTAGAATTTAACAAATAAAGAAATAAAAGTTACGGTCTTATTTAATATATGGTCTTATCCATAGTAACATTAGTAACCTTACATTAACCCATAAGGCAATGCTTAGGACAAGTCATTGGAGTTATTCGACGCAAAACAATATAATTTAATGAAACTGCACAGAGCTTTATCGTCGGCACTGAAGCTGTGTTTTCGTAGTCGACATAGATATATGTCTTTGAATTAATTAATACATCGTTCAGTGACGGGTTTAAGTATTTTATGCGCGTGGGAGGAGACTAATTTGCGCTTTGTTGCGATACAACGTGTTTTTAACTTACGACGGCCATGTAAACTGGGAAAGCGGGCGATTTACATTTAACAGAGAAACTTAAAGCTTAAAAGTATAAATATTTCTTCGGTCGACAGAACCTTCTTAAAATAAAGGACGTTTCTCAATTCTGATTCACTACGGATACACGAGTACGAGGTTACTATAAGTAGTACCTAACAGTGTTTATAGAGTTTTGATACTTTTGGTCGTTGAAGGTAGTTACATACAATGGGTGTAAGTCTAATACGGACGAAGTTCTTAACGGGGATTAGTTTAGGACATAATAAGTACATTTAGATAACTTTCACTTAAAATTAGAGCAACACAATTATTCGTACGAAATAATTCGGCGCGCAATGTAGAACAGAGTAACACACTCAAGGTAAACGCTCGTTGACAACTAATTTCAAAAGCAGATAACATAACTGTCATGTCAATATTATGAGCAAATGCTCGTACCTACGCTGCTCCGAAAATCTTAAAAAACTTTCAGTGAGGACTGGAATCATAATTAAGTGTAACTTAAAAAAAACCTCGTAATCCATGATTACACTAATGAATCCCATGCCTGGTTTAATTTATCGCCCGTATTAGATTTCCACACGGTAGATATTTGGTCACTACGCGCATATTTGTTTAGCCAAGTCCAGGTCGCCATTATCAAGCAGGGTAGTATAATTATCTCACAATAGCTTAAATTCAATATGAATTATATTTTTACTTAACTAACCTTTTTTTGTTGCAGGTAAACTATTCTACGCTTGGGTACATTGCATTCGTCGGTGATTAGAGAATATCATCTTAGTTACAATTATTTAGAAAGACGGACGAAAAGCAGCGTGTAATTTAATTTTATATCAGAATCCCCAACTTCCATTATTTGGGTGTATGGACATGCATATTTTATGGCGGTAAGTGCTCTTTTATGTCCTCTCGATAAGTTTTGCACCCATAATTGGAGCATTCCATGGGATGTCCCGTACAATCACGTGTATATTTCGATAATTTTAGTTTTCTTCAGAGTTATTAGTTAATATATACTTTTTAGTACAGATGGTGCCTTTTTAGGCTCTACTGCGAGAAGTGTGTCATTTTACGTCAGGTCTAAAACTTCGGAGGGCCATCTGCACAAAAAAACGTCGTATGAGACACGTGCAAAAACGAAATTCGTAACTCGCGTCGATTTAAAACACTCCCTGTCGGTCGTGTTTTAAAACATCGCCACTCGTTTCGAATTTCATGTTTTTCGCACTTGTGTCGTAATGTACTATTTTAAGGTAAGGTGGCTATTTTATTTGGTGTAGGGTTCGAACCGGAAGTAGTTTCAATACCTAGACGATTCAAAAGAGTTTGTTGCTATTCCAATTTGCATAAAGAATTATTTGACTTTGACTTTGACTTAAGCAACGTTTGACTCCTCTGGTCACGAAAGAGAACTTCGATAAACTCACAATTTTGAGAAAAACAGGATGTCGGTGGACTTTTTAGTGACAAATTAATTTGGATCATAGACATAGAACTCAGTAGAATATTTTCAGATTAAGCTAGCAGCCAGATTAAGCTTTCAATGTCTCAAGAATGGAATCTGGCAGGGATATCTGCTCCATACATTATTTTAATTATGTGGGACTTTATCGCGTATAAATTAGCTTCAAAAATAATCCCGGAAGATGACAGTCATTCTCCGGGACCACGTGTGCAATGGCGTAGGTACCTACTCGAAACTTCGGAGGTCATTTTGGAAGAATAATTTTCTTAAGTCCTGACGCTTAAGTCTCGTATTGTAATAATAATATGAGAAAATCGTTAATGTTGAAATCCTGAAATCTGTTTATTGTTTTACACCGCGCTAAAACATGGATGCATGGATTTATTTTTTCGGTTACTCCCCAAGTAGAATGAACTTAGGCTGTCCATTGAACTAGCCGCAGGCGTCAAGTGTGAGTCAGCGGGGCAACGCACTTCGAATTATGAGTTCAATGTTAAACCTATACGTTGGTGGCTTCCTATTGGAGGCTATGTTAGTTCAAAATCATCCTCCGTAGCCTAGTTGGTAGTGACCCTGACTACGAAGCTGGAGGTTTTGGTTCGAATCCCGGCGAGGGCATTATTTGTGTATATATTTATCATAAATATTTGTTCCTTGGTCGTGGTTGTCTATGTATTTAATCATCTATATGTACTTATCTATTATATATATCGTCGATTGGTACCCACATCACAAGCCTTAATTGAGCTTACCGTAAAATTTACCAAAATTAAAATTCTACACATTCTAGGGCCGTGTGGTTCTAGGGCAGCAAGAATACATTTGTCACCACCCCAACTCCTCTTGCGGCTGTCGTAAAACACTGACCATTATTTGATAAAAGATTGATGATGGCCAGCAGCATCATCATAGTGGACACATTACTGCGATCGCCAATCCGTTTCCCCAGCGTGGCCATTATGGGCATTTACCTCCTAATGCGTCTATACGCCTAGTTAACAGGAGAGGCCTACGTCCAGCAGTGGAATATCATAGGCTGATGATGTACGTATGGCATTCTAGGGATCTAAAATTTTCCCGAGATTATATTGCTATGCAAAATGATATGACTACAAAACCTCATTATTTGTGGATATAGTCAGATCCAAAGTTGTAAGACATTGTATTGTCATAACACGACTCCTAACGGTCAGTTCGTGAGATGAGGCGATACTGTCCATTCGGCGAGCGACTGGGGACGGTAAATTTGCATGGAGTTGAAGTATTACTTTTAGTTTTGTAGAGTTTGTACTAGTTGTATATTTTGCTCCAAATAAATTCTACTATATGTACCTATTATAATGTGTCATTGACGCATACTATTGCAGTGCTTAGATTAGATTTACGATCTAAAGATTGCAAATTTTCAACTTATGAACACAAAAGCATTGATCGCTACTAAGTCCAATACGTACAATTGTAAAAATAATAGTGGTTTTTAGTTCCAAATTCAAAATGTGAAACTTACTATATGGAATTGATGGACATGGTCATGTCGCAATTGATAATATGGTCGCAGTTATGCTTATGTTATGACCCACGTTTGGTTCGATTTGTTTGATTAAAATGTTTGTCGAGATATAGTTCGTGAAATATAAATTGGTAACTTTGCACCTACATTATAGAAAGAATAAACATTCAATTTATATTTCTCGAACTATACTTGAATAGAAGCACTGCATATTACCTACAATACCTCTACGTGTATATCTACCTGCTGTAAGTACCTATAGTGTTATTAGTGAATACTACTGAGATCGCGACAGTGACACCAACTACAGATATAAGTAATACATTAGCTAGGCCTACAAAGAGTCCTCCCAACGACCTGCCACGACCCGCAGCAAAATCCCATCTGGATGCTGTAGGAACTAAGGTCCGACCGAGACCCATATTTTAGTCTCGGCCGAGACCGAGACCGAGACCGAGACTTGATAGAAAGGATAAAAAACGTATAAATTACTTAAAAAGTCCTTAGCAAATACATATAGTAAGTCCAACGTCAAACTAAATACAACAATTTTTTTTTGGATGTTTTATTTTGATTTTTTTTTTAAGTTTGTGCCCCAAAAACCGGTATTTGAATTTTAGGTATTTTTATCTATAGTATGATAGGGGTCGCTTACTCTAAATCATTCCTTCCGTTCATTTTAAAAGTGAAATTGAAGTCAGTTCATGTCAATTATGACACCAATAAAATCGCCGTAAGTTCGCGAGATGGCGTCAAGCTCGCCAATTACAGCTCATTACGAATCTCGGCCATGGCCGAGAGTCCCGGCCATGTTTGGCCGAGAGCCGAGAGGGATATCTCGGCTCGATTTTTGGCCGAGAATACCGAGACCGAGACCGAGATCTCGGCCGGACTTTAGTAGGAATAGGAACACGTCAAAAAAAAAAAAAAACAATCACAAGAAATATCAAATTATATTATGTGCGAATTCACGTCATACGAGTATAGCGTGATGAGCGTAGTCGTACCATGACTTGAAATTTGAAAAGTAAAGGATACGTTAGGTTTTACTCGATTCGTAATGCATTCTATCACGCTCGCACCGACATATTGGATCGAGCGTGATGTCCTGCTTTACGTATCGAGAAAAACGTAACGTTACCGATACTTGCAAAGTCATGGTACGGCTACTGATGAATGCGTGTCTCGTCTCGTTTGTTCTCGAGAGGTGTTAAAAAGTGGCGTATGTTTGCTTCGATATTTGGAACCGTCCACAATACTCCTGTTTTGGACGGTATTGACTTTCTACTGAGAATATTTTATGGAGTGACAATACAAATATAATTGCCTTGTGTCGAACGAACTGCCTTTTTGCGCTCCTGTTTCATTTTTTGTGATTGTCCGATTAGAAATTGAATTAACATTGTTGGTATGAAGTATATTTTGTCATTTCAGCAAAAAAATATTTGTTTTCCCTTTTTCCATTTGTAAATTTATAATAACATAACATTCTCTAGTGGTAGAACCTCGTGCAGGGGCTCAGTCTACCTTCGTCACATAAAAAAAATGTAGGAATACCAACGCGCTTGTTTGACTAGGTACCTTTGGGATACTAACTGAATACATCTATTGAACGTATTGCGAAAACACATCAAATTATTTATTAACTAAATATTTTGATTTGTACTTTTTATCTACATCTAGTTTACAGTCTTATCTAATAAATTCTAATTCTTCGGTATGTTGTCTAAATCGTTCCTAGAAGCGTTGCTGCGTGATTCGCAGCATCATGCTGATTTGCATATCCGAGACGTGATTCCGTAGCATTGTTTCTTTGCCCCCTGTTCTCCGAATCACGGCCAACGCATTCTGGCCTTCGTTGCCAAAACGGTGTAACCGACACGAAGCTGGTTGAAATTACGACGTTTTATAAGTAGACACTCTGTGACGGTACCAACCTTTGTTTCGCCTTATTCACTTTGAAGTTAAATGGTTAATTTGGTCCGCTTTCGAAATAAGAATTGGTCTGATTAAAATTACCGTCAGTAATAACGGGCCGATGTTAGCTATTTTGATCGATGTTAAACAATTAAATGTATTTGTATTGCCGACGAACCTAAATGTAAAGTTCGAAAGTTCTAGGCCGACTTGTTTATTAAGTTTATTGATATTTCTTCTAGGAATCACAAAACATCGTCTAATCTTCTTTGGAACAATGCATTTTTATGGATTTGTAGCGCGTTTGAAACAAAATCAGACAGACTTTATACTATGTATTTTATGATTCCAAAAACTTTATATTTACATATTGTCGTAGTCCTCTATTTATTTTCTATTGGCAAAAACTCAGTCTATCAAAAAACCCAGCGTGGATTCGTAAAAAACCTAGCGATCGAGTATTTTACCATGTTTACAAAATGGCGTATATTTTCCATTCGCGAGCTCCATGTTCGAGTGGAACCGCTGCGGTGCATAAAACTCGCTAATTAACCAGCTCTAGTACTCACATTGAAAAGGTTAAAGCATCCTTGTATTGCAAGACTTGTAAGTTACGGGATACGGTTTCTATAGAAATGTAACTGCAATCAGGTCTCGTTATCTGGGCATGTCAGTCCGTAGTCCAGAGGGCTCTCTAGATTTGTAAGAATTTACAATTTTTCGAACGAAATTTGATTCTGCCATAATCAATTATTAGAGCTAGAATTTATTTTTCTTTGTACGAGCTGCGTTGGTGGACTACTTTGTACTTAGAAACAATTTCAAGAAGTATTTTTACTATAGCCAGTTAAACTAGTAATTTGGCTCCACTAGTTACGTCCAATATTAAAAATAAAATCATAATTTTTCGGCGTTATTGACATCAGAAAACCTTACATGTTGTCAAAGTAACAATAAAATTGTAAGTATAAATCGTAATCTTAGATGAAAACTTTTGATTGATCGAATCGACATTCAGAATAACGAAAAGCTCGCAAAAGAGAAAAACCGAATTTTATTCGCTGCATTTTCATTTATCCTTTTGTCGTATTGATAAAGATCTTTTGTATTCATAAAAGAAGGGAAATCGCGAGCGGCAAAGAGGACGCAAATTGCTGAATTCTGAAATTTCGTTACTTATTTGGAAACGATGGGAATTCCTGATAACCGGGGGCTGGGAAAATGTAATAAAGTTGACGCGGAAACTGAAATTTACAGTACATTTACTATACAGAAACTATAGTTTAAGACAGCGTATGTAGGTGAGGGTCATATGAATTAAATTAGCCTTATAAATAAAATAGCTACTGTACTTAGTACCTATTTGTATGTTGGATAGAAGCACTATAAAATATATGTACGAATACAAGGTGAGGAACAAATATTCGTGCTCATCCAACTCACCAGGCTCTACCCAGAATTTGAATTCGGGACCTCCAACTTAGTAGACAGGTTCATACATTACCAGAGATCGGAAAAATGTGCGTTATTGTTCGCAATAATATGGACGTGACTCCAAAGTTGATTAAATGAATAATAAAACGAATAATTTCTTAAAATTTGATTTCTGAAGCTTTAAGGTGGCTATTTGAAAAGGTTTTCATAGTTACCGGTGTCAAATAGGTAATTTTTTGAGAATGATTAATTATTCAATCAAATTTATAGTGTCATGTCCATATTATTACGAACAATGACGCACATTTTTCCGATCTCTTTACATTACCTACTAAGCTACGGAAGCCAGATGTCGAGAAAAGGCTACAAAGACGTAGATGATAACAATTTATTATGGCCACAGTACTCTATGACGAAAGGTTAGCTAAAAGCTAAAATGATTATCATATTTTTTCATCTTAGTTTGTCTGACAAAGGTGGGTATCCGAGCAATGTGGCTGCGATTCATCTCGCTCGGTGAATATAAATTTGGAGGTATTTTTTCTTAGCCGCCGAGATTGTGATAGATGCTGTGGAATGGATTACATAATACAATAACAGATGTGTCAGTGTCGTTTAGGGGTATTTTCACTTCTAGGGACACCCAATTATAGCCTAACTCTCACAAAAAAGTTAACGTTGATGTCAGTTTTGTAACGACAATTAAGCATGAAATATTTACGTAAATCCATTTATGTTTTTATTATGCATAAACGCGTATTTTCTCGCCTTTGTGGATTAAATGATAAAAAAATATTTATGTTAATATTTAATGCTTAATTGTCGTTACAAAGTTGACATCGAAGTTAACTTTTTTGTGAGAGTTAAGCTAATTGGGTGTCCCTAGAAGTGAAAAATTGAAAATGCCCTTAGAAACGAAATCTCTTACACTAAGCAATTATTGGTTATGATGACAACCTGATTTCTTATATTTACTGATTTTTCAGTCCGAGTATTGAACGTAGTTAAGGAAAAAGGATCCAGTCCACAAAAATCTGTCATATAAATTGAAGTCTTATATCAAACAGAAAAGTGACAAATGTCAGATTCGCGATTCAAGATTTCGCTATCTGTTATGGTTTCCAAAACCTCCATACTGACTCATTTGGATTGATCACCCATATTTACCACCGCAAAATGTGATTTCAAAAGTGCATGTAATTTTCGCTCCGTGACACCCCGCACCGTCTCTACAGAAACAAAAAATTACGAACACATTTCTTGCAGTGGCGCATCTGTGTAAACGTAATAATGTTGTAATCTGTAGTTTGGGCAGAAATTCCGCACCGTTCATCATGTCCTGAATACATTACGATAGGTTTATCCACTGTCTGCGCTAGTATTAGAAGGAAGAAAATAAACATTTTTCAAGTCTATTTTGTTTAAATTACCCACTAAGGAAAGATAACATATTATTATTTTAGAACAGCGCGCTGTTAATAAGCTTTTTGATTTTAATTTAAACTCGTGTGAAGGGAAAAATGAACTGCTTTTTGCATTTATATCGTAATATAATATAATATGACGTATAAGGTGTCAATGCTTCAAAAATGTGAGTTTCTGTTCCAACCTCCAATAATAAATCCCCAATAAAAAAAACAACATAAACATTTATATAACTTCCTAGAGAATTTCACTTTTCTGTAACTCCTGTGAAGCATGTAAGCAAAAGTGCGTTTAAAAAGCAAGTGTGATGAACTGCAAGCCTAGTCAAGTGATAATGATAAGTCACGTGACCATAATAATGTATGGAAATGGTCACGTGACTTTTCGTGCGAATCTGTAATTCTCATACATTTATTACTTATCGCTTATCGTATACGATTGCAGAATGGCATGCTGGTTAGGCCTGTTGATGATGATATCTTTGTTATTCCTTGTGTAAGAGCCAAATCGAGATTCAGGTCGAACCATAATACTCTCATTCAATAGTTGATAGCCCCGTAAGAGTGATAAGCATAGATATAGAAAATGTTGTGAATGAGAAAGGGACAGGAAACCCGAAGAAAACACTTTCAAGATGTCGTTATTTCAATAAACATTACCTTACAGTTACACACAGCGACCATATATAACATGCACGTCTAACGCCAACTCAAAAATGCTCCCCAAACTAATTGTTCAATTGTGCCAAGATGGGCAGGATCGACATAGCGCTTTTCGTTACACCGCGCATATTTCGGCGCAACGTCTTTGACAAATGTTTATTGAATATCGCCAATCAAAACTTTGATGGACCAATCACAACTATTTTTAAATGGCGGTTTAAGGTTTTATAGGTGACACTTTTGTCCACTAAAATTCAGGACCGTTTTTGAAAGGCAATTTAGTATGGCGTGCGGCTTCCATGTTTTATTTGTTAGTAGCTTACACATGTATAATTTATTATTCCTTTTTGCAGTTGTAATTCTCGTGTGAGCTTGTAACCGTAATTCATTCTGCTAACTTGTTGCATGCATTTGGGCGCCGTAATGCATTTGCCGCCGAGTGCTACTCTACGTATACATAATGCACACACATGAGTTAATCACTGTTTATGGATTTTGCTTTTGTTTGCGAATGTGTATGGTGTTTGTTGTCAAAATTGATAGTTAGAAGGCTTTGTTATTCTGGTCCCCACTGTTGGAATATTCAGTGAAAATAAAATAATTTGTAAAATAAAATATAAGAAGATGTTTACTGACAGAAGTGTTTATTCGAAGTGAAGGGTAAAATATTTAAATACTACAAATATCAAAAGAAAACTTAATCATAAAAGTCTATCACAACAGAGGTTACTATATTACAACATCCGCCCTTAATCAAGGTTGTGACAGACAAAACAAAAACATTAAGTTTCTAACCCTAAGTTACCCGTACACCGTTTGTGTGCGATAGGTCCGAGTGGCTTCGTAAGAATATCAGCAGGCATATCACTGCTTTGAATATACTCTAATTGAACTACATCATTAGATACCTTCTCCCTAATAAAGTGAAATCTAGTGTCTATATGCTTCGTCCTGCTGTGGTGTACCGGATTACGAACTAAATTGATGGCACTCTGGCTGTCAGAAGCTAATTTAATAGGAGATAATTTACCTGTTATTTCGTATATGAAACGACGTAAATAGCATGCTTCTTTAGTGGCAGACGCTAGTGACATATATTCCGATTCTGCTGATGATAAAGCCACTGTGGGTTGCTTTTTGGACTCCCAGGAAACTGGCCCTTCACCAAGTTTGAAAACGTATCCTGTATATGACCTTCTGTCAAACGGACAGTTAGCCCAATCCGCGTCACAGAAACCTTTCAGAGGCTCTCCACTCTTCCTGTAAACCAGTGAATAATTTAAAGTACCCTTCAGATATTGCAGAACTCTTTTTGCAGCATTCCAGTGTTCCTTAGTAAAACACGTATTAAACTGGCTCAAAAAACTCGTTGCATACGCAATATCGGGTCGTGAATTTACCGTCAGATACATGAGACATCCTATTAAGTTTTGATAAGGATAAGGCTCACCGACTTGACCATCACTTCTTCTTTCCATATTCTTTTTAACCAACGGAGTATTCACACTTTTACAATCCGTCATATTAAACCTTTTTAATAAAGAAATAATATAATTTCGCTGGTTCACTTTAATATTCTCGGAATCGGATTCAATTTGTAATCCTAAATAACATTTCAAGATTCCAAGATCTTTTAACGAAAAATATTTCGACAATTCTTTCTTGACAATGTCAAATATTAGATCAGATTTAAAGAAGACTATTATGTCATCGACAAATATACCCAAAATTGCGAGTTCCTGACCAAAAAGTTTCGTGTATACGCAAGGCTCGGAAGGAGTTCCTGTAAAACCTATTTTTAAAAGCGTTTCGTTTAACTTTTTGTTCCATGCTCGCGGCGCCTGTTTAAGGCCATAAAGGGATTTTTTCAACAAACAAACCTTGTTCTCTTTGCCTTTTTCTAGAAAACCAAGAGGTTGTTCCATAAATACTTCTTCTTCTAAATCTCCATTTAGGAACGCTGTATCAACATCCAAGTGTTTCATTCTTAACCCCATCTCTGCAGCTAGGGCAAATAACGTGCGAAGGGAAGAATGTCGAATCACTGGTGCAAAAGTCTCGTCGTAGTCAACTCCTTTGACTTGATTAAACCCTTTGACGACCAGTCTCGCTTTATACTTCGTGATATTACCGCATGCGTCCTTTTTAATCTTGTAAACCCACTTACATGGTATGACCTTTTTATTTGGTCTTTCTACTAAATTCCATGTGTGAAGTTTCTTTAACGAAGTGTACTCTTCAGCCATAGCATGACGCCATCTATCAGCATCATCGGCATGAGTAGCTTCGTAATAAGTCGTAGGCTCATTAGAATCTAATGATGATACATTGTAAGTGAGGAAATCTGGTGGTTTCCTATTTCGTGAGGGGTACCTCTGCTCAGGGAGAGTCTCCTCTTCCAAACTCGCTGGCTCCTCGTCAACACTACGTAGCCTCGGGTCACTGGAAGAATCTTGCTCTTCCGTCACTGACTCTTTAACATTATCTGGGCTTACCGGTAAAGGTTCCACCACAATGTCGGTACTCTCATCACAATCGTAGAATTGATAATTCTCAGGCTCCGTCTCTTCTTCACTTTCAAACAATAAGATAGAGTCTGATTGCACTTCAGGAACAGTTTGTCTCTTCTTTAATCCTGTGAAACAAGTTTCGAAAAAATTTGCATCTCTGGACGTAAAGAACTTTCGTGGGTTAGCAGGATCTCTAAAAACAAAAGTGTTTTTATTTTCTGAGTAACCGACGAAAATCGCTTCCTTTGCCTTGACATCTAATTTCTTCCTGTGACACGAAGGTATGTGAACAAGTGCTCTACATCCGAACACTTTCAAGTGACTCAGATCACCTTTACGACCATACCATCTGTCATAAGGAATTTGTCCACCTAGGGCTCGATGAGGAGACCTATTCTTGAGGTATATGGCAACTCGGAATGCATCTTCCCAGAATGCTTTCGGCAGTGCGCTTTCAGCTAGCAACGTCCTCGCCTTTTCTGTAATAGAACGATGAGTACGTTCCGCTACTCCAACTTGCTGAGGGCTGTAAGGCGTTGTTGTTTGATGTTCGATACCTTTTGAAACGAGATAATCAACAAACTCTTTATTAATGAACTCCTTACCTCCATCAGTCCTAACAGATTTAATTTTCTTGTCTAATTGATTTTCAACAAATGTTTGAAACAGACAGAATTTATCTTTGACCTCGGTTTTAGAAGAAATAAAATAAGCAAAGACATTTCGTGTGTTATCGTCTACTATTGTTAACATATACCTGTTTCCTTGAAAAGAGGTAGTAGACACAGGTCCCAAGAGATCCATATGGATAAGCTCCAGTGGGGAAGTAGCCCTATTAAACGCTACTTTCTTAAAAGGTTTCCTTGCTTGTTTACCTTCCACGCAAGCGATGCAACTATTTTTATCTACCTCTGTATAATTTACGCCTACCTTATGATTCTTCAGTTGGTGCATGCCTATGCGACACAAATGTCCTAACCTCTTGTGCCAAAGTTGATAACTATCCTGACAGCCAGAGTGTACACCTTGTGTCAAATTATTATTTGCCACATTCTCGGAAACATCGACAGTACCATCTAAAACGTACAGTCCACCGCAGGGCGAGGCATGAGCAACAGATTCGCCTGTAAAACGAAAATTATGAGATTTATAAAAGTTACATCCATTTTTATCAAAAACACATATAAAACCCTTATCTACAATTTTTTGTACAGACAACAAATTAGCCTTTAAATCTGGCACATAAGCAACATCACTTATTTTGTTGACAACATTTTCGGGTGTGTTTATACGGACATTTCCAACTCCGCAGCATTTAATCTGTTCACCGTTTGCGACAGTAACGACACCTTGGTTCTGCAACTTAATATTCTGAAACCAATCTCGCCGAGAAGACATGTGCCGTGTGCAGCCCGAATCCACATAGATTATGTCCCTACTAGAGTTGCCAGAAGTATTGAGGGCTGTAGATTTAGTATTATTGATAGTTACCTCATCAACATTCTCCTTCTTGCATCTCAGTGGACAATCTGGTCTCTTATGTCCAGGCTTCTTGCATTCGTAACACACGATGCCTTTTTTCTTCTTCATAGGCTTCCGTTTCACATTAAAAACAGAATCTGTTGGAACGGCTGAAGTGTCCTTAGACATTTCGTTCAGCAGTTTTGTTTTTACCAAATCAGTGGTCACGTCGACATTACAGTTCTCTAGAGCCATAATAAGAGGTTCATATTTTGGTGTAAGACCTCCCAAAAGTATCGCAGCAATAGATTTGTCTTCTATGACTACATCTATATCCGCAAGATCCTGTGCGGTTGACATCACTGCGGTAATATACAGCTCTACATTTTCAAATTCTGACAGACTCAATCTGTACAGTTTACGCTCTAAAGCTAATCTTCGTCCCATTCCCTTATCTTCAAAAGCTTTTTGCAAAGATTTCCATGCTTCGGCTGCAGTTTTAGCACATCTAACGTGCGTTATCGCTGCACCATCTACTGTTAAGCAAATTTTTGCAAGCGCTTTCTCATCAAGACGTACCTTATTCGAGGCTGGAGTCGTGTCTCCTTCAGGGTAACCGACGATTGTCGCCCACAGGTCCTCGTGCAAAAGGTAGTTGCGCATCTTAAATTTCCACGTAGGATATCCATCTTTGCTCCTCAAGTAAAAAGATGGAATAGATGAGCTTGCAGGGAAATTTTTCACACTCGATCCATCTCCAGTTTCGTGTCCCATTTTTGGAATGTATTATACACACGAAAAACTAAATTTATTTTACAGATTTCACTTCATACTAAGCACCGCATTATTTTGCAGAGCGTTCGTGCTGATAACGTGTTGGAATATTCAGTGAAAATAAA
Source organism: Thaumatotibia leucotreta (assembly GCA_025490895.1). Lineage (NCBI taxonomy): Eukaryota > Metazoa > Arthropoda > Insecta > Lepidoptera > Tortricidae > Thaumatotibia > Thaumatotibia leucotreta. The sequence goes on along the minus strand of JALPQI010000921.1, from coordinate 46,200 downwards.
ATAATTTGTAAAATAAAATATAAGAAGATGTTTACTGACAGAAGTGTTTATTCGAAGTGAAGGGTAAAATATTTAAATACTACAAATATCAAAAGAAAACTTAATCATAAAAGTCTATCACAACAGAGGTTACTATATTACAACACCCACAACAGCTAATTTTAATTTAGGTACTTTTATGGTATTTTTACTCAAAATTGCGAGCGACTTTTTTCAATCGTTATAGGTGAAACAAGTCTCCTAGGATTATTTCGTCGGCTGACAAGCAAAGCTCAATATAAAACCATCATTACTTTTACAACTTCGTATGTCACTATTGAATTAGAGGTTTGATATAAGCAGAGATCGGACAAATGTGCGTCATTGTTCGCAAGAATATGGACATGACTCCAAAGTTGATTGAATAATTATTCAGTTCAGAAAATTACCTTTTTGACACCGGTAACTAGGCATTTTCACTTCTAGTATAATATAAAACACGAATAAAGTGGATTTACGTATATATTTCATGCTTAATTGTCGTTACAAAGCTGACATCGAAGTTAACTTTTTTTGAGAGTTAAGCAAATTGGGTGTCCCTAGAAGTGAAAATGCCCAACTATGAAAACCTGTGTGAATAGTCGCCTCAAAGCTTCGACATAAAATTTCAAGAAATTATTCGTTTAATTATTAATTCAATCAAATTTGGTGTCATATCCACATTATTGCGAACGATGTCGCAAATTTGTCCGATCCCTGGATATAAGGTTTATTTCACGTATGTTTTTGTTATTTAGTGCGTTTTGGTTGTCATTGTCAACCGACGATTTCTTCCATTAGGGTTTTTCAAGACTTTGTTTGACGGTAACTAAATGGAAAAGGCGCCTCCACTGCTGGCCTAATAGCCAATCGTATACGATAAGCGATTAGTCACGCGACCATAATATTGTATGGAAATGGTCACATGACTTCACGTTCCAATCTGTTATTCTTATGTATTGAGCTTACCATGGGACTAGGTCGATTTGTGTAAGATGTCCCAAGATATTTATTTATTTATTTTATTTATGTATTACTTACCGCCTGAGCTGTTTTCATACTAAATGTCATGTGATACATGTCATTTAGTATTGCTTATCGCTTATCGTATACGATTGCACAATGACATGACTACGCCTGCTGTTCTAAGCGTTCTCACCATTCTGTCCGTCTTCCACCGCAAGCGGAGAGCTAGAGGACCTATGGCTCTGTTTTACATTCATCGCTAGCGATGTGTTCGTATATAGTTTAAGGTTGTGAGTGCCACCAGCAATGAATGCAAAATTATATTAATTAGGTAGGCGGTCACCGGTGCTACTGCCATCTTAACTTAAAATTACCCTAACAAGGCTCGCGGAACAAATAAAATTATTTTTTGATTCGTGTTTTAGGGTGTGGCTCCACTGATGCGGAGAGAAGCGGAGCTGTGGGAGCTCGGCCAATGAGACCGCACAGTGTTTCGAATTTTGAACTTGAAGAATACAATTGGTCCATTTTACACATCTCCGCTCCTACTGCGACAGTGGAGCCGCACCCTAAGGTTTGTGTGCGTACCTAAGTTGCCAATCGCTTACGTTCAGTAGGGTATGGTAGTTTTCTCTTTCTCTCTGTCACTCTTTATTTTAGTTAGTTTCCTTTCGTTCACGATTGAGAGCGTTAGCTTAGCGATTGGTAACTTGGCTACACACCCTGGTGGCCGAGTGGTTTAGGCATCAGCCGCGACAGCCGAGCACGTGGGTATGATCAAAACTTCAAAAATCACTAAGTAACAAATATATACTTGAAATAATGCTCGTATCTCGGCTTTAATAGAATAGTGACATAGTTACGAGGTTGCTAAGAATAGTGACAGTTTTTATAGTGAGTTTTGCTTGTCAGGGTGCTTAGCCATGTTGCCAATCGCTAGCGCTTAATCGTCAACCGTAAACGAAAGGCAGCTAACTGTCTTTGTCGCACTAATATGCAAGAGTGTCAGAGAGGGAAAACTACGATACGCTACCAAGCGCTAGCGATTGGCAACTTGGCTAAGCATCCAGGCGACGATATTAAAAAAAACTTATTTACAACATTTGACTTGAACAAATTATCAAACGAGCAAAAGCTTGTAAAAACGTCGCATTAGACTGGAAGTAATTTGTATTGACATGCCTATTTCGGGAAATGCTATTTTCTCTTGTTTACGTAAAGGCGTGGGTGGAAACCTTATCTTGTATTTTTACCAGGCTAAGACAATAAATAAGTAGGTTGTACAGTCGAGTTCGTAAATATACTCGTATGAGCAAATCCAGAGCTTAAAAAATTTATGAGCATAGAAAGATACATATGCATGTGACCAAATTTACCAATCAAAAATAATATGTGTAAATATTTATTACTTCAGTTGCGTACATATTAATTAATGTGACACATGCTCAGATTCTTATGACAGGTAATATGTACACATAATTTTGATTGGTAAATCTGTTCAGATGTATATGTACCTTTCCATGCTCATTTATTTCTGAAGCCTTGGATGTGCTCATAATATTATATTTCGTACACGGGGGGTCTCGTACGTACAAACACTCTCCACGCGAGTTTTTCGTTTCAAATTACCTGTAAAATTTTCTGTGTGTAGGCAATGAATGATATTTTTTTACCCGTCATTATACAACGCTGAATGTGAACTCCTTATACTTAGTTTTATTTCATGTGTAATCCTCGCGGTAACCGAAGAAAATATAACTAGGTATAATGAATTTGAACAATCGTGTGCCAGCGAAAAAGACATCAACGAGCGGTCACTTCGGTTCGGCATATTTATTTAATTTTTTAGATTTGTTCACTTATTTTTATTGACTTGTAGAAAAAGTGTTGTACACAAGTTTCATAATTTTAAGCTTTTCAATCTCGCACCTTTCAGCCATTCAGCAGGCTTCGTGGCCTGAACACGGTACTTGACTGAAAAGTTCTCTATTATAACATGATGTGTAAAGTACTATACTAAAAGTCTTAAGGTTCATAAGGCATCATGAATTTAGAATTATTTTGGGTTGGGTATCATTCGATATTAACAGAAGTGACCCGATCTGTCGCCTGAAGGTCTCTGGAGACCTCAGGGACGTAAATTATTCAAGTAACTTCGGCTAAACCTTGTAAAGTACCCAATGCCAAGGGCACTTGAAAGACTCGGTCCGCTATTATAATTGCCCACGAGTAAACTCAGGGTGCGTAGCCAAAATACCAATCGTTAAACACCATCACAAAACTAGCGATAATACAGGGTGATTAAGTGATCCCAACTGTGAAAAACGTCTTAAGGCACTGGTCTAACCGCGAGCTACTAAGCTATGAACTAGGGATCATCCATTCATCACATCACACCTCAAGGGGGTGGGAGGGGGTCCTCAAAATGTGACATATCGTGACAGGGGGGAGGGAGGAGTCCCATGTTTGTGATCTCACAATCCTCACATACATGAACATGAACATTTTATCAATCATTTTACGCAACCCTAATAAAAAGTTAGTTTAAAAGTGATGTTGTAATTTTTACCTTCCGAAACTAAAAATCTAAATGTGATGTCACACTTAGGGGGAGGGTGTAGTATAATTGTGACGAAGTGTGACAAGGGGGGAGGGAGGGGTCAAAAAATCATGAAGTGTGACGTAATTAATGGATGATGAGCCCATAGGGGGGCTATAAACACGAGCAAATGATACGCACTCCCATATAAATAAAAGAGACTCGATGATACTCTCCCAACTATCAACTATCACCGCTGGGCGAGTATCGCCGTGTCTCTTCTTTTAACAAGAGAGTGCTTATCTTTTGTTCGTGTTTATAGCCCATAGTTCATAGCTTAGTAGCTCGCGGTTAGACCAATATGATGGTCCAATGGATTTCAGAACAAGGTTTCCCATGGATCACGTATGAAAATGGTGATAAAAAAACTAATTTCATACCAACAGGTGCGGAAGTGTTCATAATTTCCAGTCTTGTTTCATCATTATGTAAACACAGTTGCAAGGAATTAGTATGGAGAAATGTATAGGTACAGTCGACAAAAAAAGTCTCCTTTACAGCTCACAAGTGCAAACACGCTGCAAACACGTTGCAACCGAGTTTCTATGTGTATCGCGCATCCGTGGTAAGATGTTTGCACTTGTGAGCTGTAAAGGAGACTTTTTTGTCGACTGTACATACTCACATTAACTTAACTATTCGTAAAAAAGTATGTTTGTTCATACAGGTCCCATGTAAAACTTTATTCAGAAAGACCAATTTTACACTTTGTTCATGAACGTCTTCTAACGAAAGTCTTCTTGTCCCTTTCACTCTTATTGACATACTGATAAGACTAAAAGAGACAAACAATACTTAGCGGCTTGCTAAGTTAGGTTAGGAGCCGTTTTTAAATAAGGGGGTTAGTATCTTCATTAGCATTACAGAGTTAGTTTCAAATTTTACTCATAACAGCCATCGGTCACCGTCGCCATGTTGTCATTAATCCCGGCCAACGCAGCCCAAAGTTCCGTAAGTCATTTAATTAGAGCGCCAGGCGAGTGACAACCCTACAAAGAAACTAATTAAGGGTTGCCAGCGTTTGGCAATGACGCTTCGCCGATAGTAATCCTGTGCTGAGAGTTGTATATATACATTATACAAATGACGAAGTATAACATTGAGACGTTTAGAAACTTCGGCAAAAATGATGCCGCCAAAATTAGGCGGTTGAAACGCTCAGATATTCACTCAACTATCGCCGTGATCGAAGAAAAAGTAAATGTTTGTTAATATTGAAATTTAGTGCTTAATTGTCGTTACAAAGCTGAAATTAAGGTTTTTAACTTCACGCTAATTGGATGACCCAAAAAGGGAAAATGCCCATATAACTCTGTGACTGGGCATTTTCCCTTACAATAATATAATTTATATAATACAAGTATTTGTTTTCGCTGTAGAGAGTAAAATTAAAATCGAGATCATGTTTTGCTGTTTCTACCAACAAACATTTACTTTCTTCGATCACCGCGACAGTTATTTATAAAACTATGACAACTGATTAGGATTATATCGCGTATATTAATTACTTCGCCATATTCCGAACTCTTTTCAGCGTCCGTATGGTCTACGGGTGGCAATAGGGATGATGACTGTAGTTAAAATAAATTATTTAACATTAGGCACGACATAACACACGAAGAAATTATTACTAAGATGTAGATGGCAGTATTTTTTGTATAGAACTTCTATTGAATAAATTGAAAAGAACTTAAAAGAGTAGGTCATTTCGCAGTACTCAAACGTGACGTCACTTTTGAGTATTTCAATTAAAATTCCATTGTGGTGATCGTTTTGACAGTTCGAAAAAAGATGTTAATTTGACTTGCCAGTCATCATGCCTATTACAACCAGACAATTACAAAGTGGACTGGAAATCAAAACTGATACCTATCTTCGAATCAATTAGGCTACACGAAATGAACCTAACCAAAGTACTCATTCCGATGTAGAATGAGTAATGTAATGGTCTAATAGTTAGCCTATTTTGCCGAAGTCTGGAATTTTATTCGGTGAATGAAGAAAAATGACGCTCTTGATTTATTAATCGTACTTATAAATTGAGTTTCAGTCCAATAGTCGATTACTTTTTGGCGTCTTGCTATAAATCGAGTTATTATACCCGAACTACAAATTGGAAGCACTTTAGTTAAATGAAGTAAAGTGTTTGTATGTAAAAGTATAGATACGTTAATACCTACTTTTGGAGAGATTGGGTTCCCGGTCAATAGATAGTAACTCACACCGTGTAACCGGTGTATCCTGTAATAATCAATGTAATAATAGCACATTACCACGTTCGCCTTCTGCACTGTTTCACTAAGTGCTTATACTATGCCGATCGAAATTATCTGATAGAAATCCTATGCCAGTAACACACATCTGTGACCGAAAAGATTGTACTCCTATGCCGGCGACACAGTACTTGTGTCAAAAACGTTCGTATTTCTATGCCACTGGCATAGGAGTGAGAACTTGATTAATGCTAGTGGCATAAGGATAAGATTACTTTGATCACGATGTGTGGCACTAGGAGGAACTGGCATTAGGAGTACAGTTTTTTTCGGTCACATATGCGTGTCACCGGCGTCGAACTGTTAAGGGCATAAAATAGGTAATTGTTAACGAGCGTGGAACTAAAACCTAATCTTAAGGCGTGGTACACCACATACCTACATATTGTATACGCATAAACACGATAACACGAGTAAAATCTAGGAAATAGTGATTTACGCCAAATGTCCGATTTTCTTAGTCTATTATAGTTTTGCGAATTTTGAGATGGTAGGCTTATGCAAATGTGACAAGGATTTTAGTTCTCAGGACACGAAGATTTTAGTTGCTAGGCCCTCTGTCACGTGTTCTCACGAGTACCCGTGAGTGACCTCGCCTTAAATCGTTTTGACGGCAGACCGTGGGTTTTCAGTTGGTAGACCAGGGTGCTTAGACAAGTTGCCAATCGCTAACGCTTAATCGTCAATCGTAAACGAAAGGCAGCTAACTGTCTTTGTCGCACTAATATGAAAGAGTGACAGAGAGGGAAAACTACGATACGCTACTAAGCGTTAGCGATTGGCAACTCGGCTGAGCACCCAGGGTCTTATAAGCCCTAGGAGTCCCACGTAACCACCCGGGTACAAAAAGGCCTAGGCCAAAAAGACACTAGGCAGCTGTACTTAGTACTAAGTAAGATATAATCTCATTTCGAAAACAGGAAATTTAAGTATTGTTTCATAGCCAGATTTTTCAGCAATTACGGATAATATTGTCAATTTGTTAGCAAATAACAAAAATCAATTGTTTTCACAGCATTTTCAGTAGTAAAAGAATAGCGTAACGTAAGAGTCATTGCCGTGGAATACCTTAGTCAGCTCTAGTCTTTAGTAGCTTCGTCTGAAAGCTCAGATTTCTGTGACGCTTATTTGTAAAATTACGAAGTGAAATTAAAGCAAGCTTCTAAGAAAATTGGCCGCGGCTGTGTGGGCCTATAAAAGTTGTCATAAAACGTATGATAATGGCAGCCACATACCACAAATACGGCCATAACTGGGGCGCTATTCCACACGGCTAGTCGCGAATCGAGACATGGCTATTGGTAATAGTAATAGTGGTGCTTAGTGCACAAATGACGCAAAAATATTTCGGATAAAAATAATAAGTCGGAAAAATAAGTTTGAATTTTGCTGTACTTTGTGCTTTAGATAGGTAAATTAAAAAAAAAATGTAGTCTCCTATTGTTGATGGCTCATAAAAAATGTTTAATTTGCTGTCTTTTCACTGCCTAGTTGTTACACAGAATTTGAGTTCGTAACACCAAAAAATATGAGAAATTACTAAATTTGGTTTTCATTAATTGCCTTTAACTATCGTACAAATGTTTTGACCTCAACTCCCTTTTTATTTCTTAAAATAAGTTTTTTCTGACCAATAAATACCTTAAGTAGGTACTAAAACTTAAAAAAACATTACAAGTATGTTTATTCATTGCGCAAACGCTGTCTCGCAGTTCATTTACTCGCACCCACACGGTTCTGACAATGGGACGATGAATATACTCTACGATAGTCAATGACACTTTAAAAATCGCCGTGAGTAATCAGGTTAATGTCTTATCGCCTACATGACATGGAAAAATACCGCTAAATTTTTTATTGAACTGTTACGCCGGTGGCATGATAAAAACTACAAATATGATTTTAGACACGTTAGAAGCGTTTTCAGCAGGCTGAAATGCGTTTTCAGGCCGTTTCAGAAGGTCCTCTTTCACATACTACAAAATCAAATATTCACCCCAGATACCGTCGTTTTCAGGCGCCTGAAACATGTTTTCAGGCCGTTTCAGGATACCCTCTATCCGATGGCGCAATAACCTGAAAACCCGTTTTCAGGCGTTTTCAGGACCCCTTTTGGGCCTCTCAAGTACAAATCGGTATATAGCCAAATTTCCCATAGGAGTGAAAGAGAAAGCACTATTAGATAAAGACAGCATGAGAGAATGTTCTGGAAGGATGTGAATGAGACAGCTATAGAGAGAACATTCTGGACGGGTGTGAAAGAGAAACCTGTAGAAAGAGACAGCGATACTCTAGAATGTTCGCGCACCTAACTCGGGAACTTTCTAGAGTCGAATCTTCTCGTACTTTGTAGATTTGAGTGGCTGGTATAAATACACAGCATGACCCGGCCGAGGAGTAGTTTCAAGTGAGACAGCGAAGAGATAACATCAAGAGCTAAGACTGCGATTCTATCGGCGAGTTTGAGAGTGTAAAAGTGTACCAGTTTGAAGTGTTAAGTGTGTGACTAATAGTGTTTTAGTAAAGTGTTTGTTCTTTTAATTAGTAATTAAAGTATCAGTTTTAATTAGTGGCTTATTTATACATTTTCTATAGAAAACCCACCCCACGAACGTAACATTTGGTGTCAGAAGCGGGATAGAAAATGGGTATAACGCCACGTGACAACGAGACCGAGCCAAAAGGAGTTGTGACCCGGAGCCAAACTGCACGTGAGGAACCTGCAGCGCAGGAGGATATTGCAGTACGTGAAGAGCCTCCAGCATGTGAGGATACTGCATCCAAGCCCGGTCCGTCTGGTTTGCAGGCTAAGAGTACTCAAGACGTAGACCTCAGAACTATTCTGATTCTCCTGAAGGAGCAGTCGCGCAAACAAGATGAACAGTCGCGCAAACAAGAAGAACAGTCACGGAAACAAGAAGAACAGTCGCGGAAACAAGAAGAACAGTCGAAATTGATTCTTCAAGAGTTGCACAAGGCTGCTACTGAATGGAAGCAAGAAATGTACGAAGTCCAAGGGAAGCTCAGTGACATGGAGAACAAGATTCATGTTGTAGAGGAAGCGGTTGAGCGTCGCCTCCAGAAGCTTGAATTAAAAGTAGCTAGTGGCATCAGTCCCTGCACACCTGAGATATCTGTGCCGGGAGGTGGAAAATTTAAGGCACCTCCTTTTGATGGAACATCTTCGTGGGCGGCGTACAAGCTACAGTTCGAGTCCGTGTCCAAAGCAAACGGTTGGAGTAAGGAGCAAGCGATGACGGCTCTGACGCTGGCACTTCGTGACGAGGCTCTTACAATTCTAGAAGCTCTTGGAAAAGAGCAAACTTACGACCGGCTTCTAGAAGCATTAGAAGCCCGTTACGGAGACAGTCATCTAGAACATGTCTACCGAGCTCAACTGAAAGACAGAACGCAGGGACGTAATGAGACATTGCAACAATGGGCCCTGGAAATTGAAAAGCTGGTCAGAAAGGCATACCAACGTTCAGCTGACTCTTGGATAAAAACCATGCTGGTGCAGGCATTTGTTGATGGGATCCGAGATTTGGAAGTAAGGGCGGCAGTACGACTAGAGCACCACGAAAGCCTTAAGGATGCCGTAGCTCATGCCCTAGAAGTTGAAGCTGTACGCCAAGATCCATCAAGATCCTATAAGCTACGTGAGGTATCTGCTAGGGAGCCGATTGCACCACGTCGTGAGTTTGGGCCACGATGTTACCATTGTGGAGAACGTGGCCATATACAAACTAGTTGCCCGAAAAGAAGCAGCAGGAGAGAACGAGATGAATCCCCTGTGACCAGGAATAAGGGCTCTGTACGACCAGAGCCGCAGCAGGGAAACGAGTAAGAGCCAGGACTAAGGGACGAGTGCTGGCTGGTGGTCGAAATGTCCCAGTAGTGATCTCACAAGTCAACGACGGGAATAGTCTGGTCGTCAAGGGAGAAATTGGTGGAATACCATGTAACCTTACTATCGACACCGGAGCTTCTCGGACGGTGATTAATTCTTGGCTTCTGAAACACCTGACTCGAGGTCATGTAGTCCAGCCGACGCATCTACAGCTGCTTACAGCCACTGGCCAGCATATTCCCATCAAGGGGGAGACAGGAGTGGATTTAAGAATCGGCAAGCACATTTATCGGCATAAAGTGATTGTTGCCGACATAATTGACGACTGTATTATTGGACTTGATTTTATGCGGTGCCATGGTTATAAAATTGACATGGAAGTTGGAGTCCTGAAAACTAGATTTGATGAGGTTCCTATGGAAGGAGGAATTAGTGGGAATGTTTACTGCTCTAGAAGAACTGTTCTCCTACCAAAGGCACAGGTTCTAGTCCCAGTGCGTTTACCAGGAACATCAAGTCAGAGAGGTCGTCGATGTGTAGTTGTAGAAAAAGTATCCAACGGTAAACCATGGATGGCAGCTCGTACGGTGGTTACAACTTCACCTGCAGCATTTGTGAGAGTTCTCAACCTCAGTGATACCAAGTGTGTCCTTAACAAAGGTACTTTGGTTGGAAAATGTGAGGAACTCTCTTGGATACAAAGCTGTCAGGCTCCTACCAAGGAAAAGGAATCTGAAGATTCCTTGCTTTCCACGGACATAGAAGGGTTGTTGGGCGAATCAAGAAATGATCTCACTCAGGAAGAGCTGGTCAAAGCACGTCAGTTATTGTTGCGGTATAGCAATGTATTCTCTGCGCATGACAGCGATATTGGAAGAACTGGCGTAGTCCAGCATGAAATCGACACTGGTGAAGTGATGCCCATTCGGCAGCGACCTCGACGAGTTCCAGTGGCACGAGAAAAGGAAGTTGAAGAAATGATCGAGGAGATGAGACGGGGCGGCATCATTGAACCTTCGACTAGCCCTTGGTGTTCCCCCGTGGTTTTGGTGAAGAAGAAGGACGGCACTATGAGATTCTGTGTCGATTACCGCCGACTGAATGATGCGACTAAGAAAGACAGCTATCCATTGCCTCGAATCGACGACACTCTAGACACTTTAAATGGAATGAAATGGTTTTCAACGTTGGATTTAAAGAGTGGGTACTGGCAGGTCGAAATCAAGGATAAGGATAAAGAGAAAACTGCTTTTTCAACTGGTAAAGGACTCTGGCAGTTCAATGTTATGCCTTTTGGTTTGTGCAACGCACCGGCAACATTCGAGAGGTTAATGGAACAAATATTAGCTAGTCTACTAGGAGATACTTGCTTGGTTTATTTGGATGACATTATCATCATTGGTAAAAACTTCGATGACCACCTTAATAAATTGGAGCAAGTATTGTCTAAGTTACGAGAGGCAAATCTGAAACTAAGCCCAAAGAAATGTTCGCTCTTCAAACAGAAAGTCAATTATTTGGGACATGTGATTTCCAAGGACGGCATCCAGACAGATCCTGAAAAGATCAGCGCTGTAAAGGATTGGCCCATACCGAGGGACAAAACTGCTGTACGTGCCTTCTTAGGACTTTGCTCATACTACAGGAGATTTGTGAAGAACTTTTCGGATATAGCAAAGCCATTGCACGAACTAACGGAAGAAAAGCGACAGTTCGACTGGACTCAGAGATGTACAGAAAGTTTCAACAACCTCAAGCAAAGACTTTGCGAAACGCCAATACTAGGATATCCAGATCCAGAAGCGGACTTTATTGTGGATACTGATGCCAGTAATACAGGCATTGGAGGAGTATTGTCACAAAAGAAGGGAGATAATGAGGTGGTAATCGCTTACTTTAGCAAATCATTATCAAAGCCAGAAAGAAATTATTGCGTCACTCGGCGGGAACTGCTGGCCGTTGTTAAGACGTTACAGCATTTCAGCAAATACCTGTTGGGGCGGAAGTTTCGGATAAGAACTGATCATGCTGCCCTGAAATGGCTGCTGGAGTTTAAAAACCCTGAGGGACAGGTAGCACGTTGGATCGAACAGCTTCAAGAATATGACTTTGTAATCGAACACCGCAGTGGAAAATCGCATGGAAATGCGGACGCCCTCTCTCGGAGGCCTTGCCCAGATGACTGCAAGCATTGTCTTAGACAAGAGGGCAAGGAATGCTTGAGGATGTTGCGAACAGACACAGTTAGTGAGGAGTGGAGCGATGAATCCATGCAACATGCACAAAAAGAAGACCCCGACATAAAGCCCATTTTTGACTGGGTTAATGCAGGCGTACCTAAACCAAAATGGTGTGAAGTAGCTCCGATGGGGACAGTTACAAAAAGCTACTGGGCGCAATGGGATAGTTTGGTCATGCATAATGGCGTATTATGCAGGAAATGGGAGTCAGCGAATGGGAAAGATGTCCACCTACAAGTTGTTGTCCCAAGGAAAAGAGTGAAAGAAGTTTTAGAAAGCTACCACAACGGTACTTCTGGTGGACACCTTGGAGTTAAAAGGACTTTAATGAAAATTCGACAACGATTTTATTGGATCCACTGCCGCGAGGATGTCGATGATTGGTGTAGAAAGTGTGTAAGTTGTGCATCAGTTAAAGGACCGCATACCCGAAGCAGAGGGGCGCTCAAGATCTACAATGTTGGAGCACCTTGGGAAAGGATTGCGTTAGATGTCGCAGGCCCGTTCCCTACATCAGACTCTGGAAATAAGTACATTCTTGTTGTGATGGACTATTTCACCAAGTGGCCTGAAGTGTTTGCTATTCCCAATCAGGAAGCAGTCACAATAGCGGAAAAGTTAGTCAATGAAGTAATTTGCCGTTTTGGAGTACCCCTGGAGATACACAGCGATCAAGGCAGGAACTTTGAATCCGCGGTATTCCAAGAGACCTGTCGAATCATGGGATTGCATAAGACAAGAACTACGTCATATCATCCTCAGTCCGATGGAATGGTTGAGAGATTCAATCAGACCCTGGAGAGACATCTTGCCAAGGTAGTCGAAAGTCACCAAAAAGATTGGGACCGGCATATCCCTCTCTTTTTGATGTCATACAGGTCCGCCACCCATGAAAGCACTGCAGTTACTCCCGCATATGCCAATTTCGGAAGAGAGCTTCGTTTACCTGCTGACCTCTTAACAGGACGACCACCAGATGCTCCGAGGTCTATAACAGAGTATGTGTGCGATCTAAGAGACCGGATGGATGACGTTTATAGTCTAGTTCGCGAGCACGGGCTTCAAGCTAGCACGAGGATGAAGACCAGGTATGACAGGAAGTCCAACCAAATTGGGTACGAGGAAGGCTCATTGGTGTGGCTACATAACCCTATGAGAAAGAAAGGAAAGTCTCCGAAACTATCCCCGAATTGGGACGGGCCGTACAGAGTGGTTACGAAGATCAATGACGTTACGTATCGGATACGGAGAAATTTACGAAGCCCATGCAAGATTGTTCACGTAGACCGGCTCGCCAAATACCACGGAAATAATGATGCTCGGGACGAGCATGTCTTAGGAGGGGGTAGTGTTACGCCGGTGGCATGATAAAAACTACAAATATGATTTTAGACACGTTAGAAGCGTTTTCAGCAGGCTGAAATGCGTTTTCAGGCCGTTTCAGAAGGTCCTCTTTCACATACTACAAAATCAAATATTCACCCCGGATACCGTCGTTTTCAGGCGCCTGAAACATGTTTTCAGGCCGTTTCAGGATACCCTCTATCCGATGGCGCAATAACCTGAAAACCCGTTTTCAGGCGTTTTCAGGACCCCTTTTGGGCCTCTCAAGTACAAATCGGTATATAGCCAAATTTCCCATAGGAGTGAAAGAGAAAGCACTATTAGATAAAGACAGCATGAGAGAATGTTCTGGAAGGATGTGAATGAGACAGCTATAGAGAGAACATTCTGGACGGGTGTGAAAGAGAAACCTGTAGAAAGAGACAGCGATACTCTAGAATGTTCGCGCACCTAACTCGGGAACTTTCTAGAGTCGAATCTTCTCGTACTTTGTAGATTTGAGTGGCTGGTATAAATACACAGCATGACCCGGCCGAGGAGTAGTTTCAAGTGAGACAGCGAAGAGATAACATCAAGAGCTAAGACTGCGATTCTATCGGCGAGTTTGAGAGTGTAAAAGTGTACCAGTTTGAAGTGTTAAGTGTGTGACTAATAGTGTTTTAGTAAAGTGTTTGTTCTTTTAATTAGTAATTAAAGTATCAGTTTTAATTAGTGGCTTATTTATACATTTTCTATAGAAAACCCACCCCACGAACGTAACAGAACGTTAATTACGTTTAATATGGTGAAACCTCTGATTTATTCATATTTGACTCATACTTATATAAGTTAGTTGGAGGACTAAGGGTACTAAGGATGAATGGGTCATAGAACCATGTAGAAATGACAAGTAGTTAGAGATTTCGTACAATCTGATTTATAAAGTCACTTTGACATTGTCCCCCAGTGGCCTAGGGGGTTCACTAATGTTTAACCAAAACAATGTTAGCAAATATTTATTTTACAACAAACGTTTCACCAATGTAGTAAGTGGCAAAAATGTTATTCCGCAAATGTATCATTTTACAAAAACTCAATTGACAAATAATCATTAAGCAATTAATACATTAGAACAATGTATTAATTAATAAATAAATCAATTGTATATTTTACATGTCACCTAAAACTACGTTTAACATATTTGTACATTCACCAAATACCTATCTCGACCATTTTCGATTTTGGGGAAAAGTTTTCTGGGTTACAATAAAAAAAAATAACCTCGAAGACTAAGGCGGGAGCAAAGCTCCCGCCTTAGTCTTCTAACCTAACCTGTCCGAGTCGGATCTGCTCCGGAAGGTTTTGTTCGCTCGCTTCGCTCGCTCACTGCAGATTTTGGTCAAGATTACGATGAATATTATGTTAATTTTTTTTATTTGATGTCGAATATCTCGGCCATTTTTGATTTTGGGGAAAAATTTACTGGGTTGCAACAAAAAAACCCACTTTGCTATACTCCAACCCATTTTAGCACACATTTTTAGGCTAATGGTAAATTTATTAGTTTACTTTGTTGTTAAATATTCTTTTGCCAAAAATACCTATTATAAAATGATATTTTATTTGTTAATTATTTGGCTAAGATAATAAATTGTCAAAGATGTTTTTGTAGAAAAAAGGATTTGCCGAAATATAATTTTGCCAGTATTTGGTTGCCAAGTGTAAATTTGTTAAACAATTTTTGGTCAAACGACAGGATACCGGCCTAGGGTTCCTGTACACTAAAGTCCACTTTCTAACCTAAAAGTACGTGTTTTCTGTTGTAAACTGCCATATTTGCCTATACCAAAATACCTGAGTCGGTATTTGTGCAGTCTGTCCGTAGTGATTAGTAAATTGCTTAATTTTTAATCAAGGAAACAGCAGTTTACAACAGAAAACGTGTACTTTTAGGTTAGAAAGTTGTTTACTAGATGAGACAACTAAGGATGAATGGACCGTATACTACGAAGGTGTCGAAGGTTGCCAAATTGATTACGGAACTTATTTGAATAAAAATAATTATACATTCTGAAATATTATAAATTTACTGTGGACGACCGGTATTAACATCGAACCGGCCAACCTGATCTCAAATATCTGAACATGCTTCATCGATGACTATTGCATCTACATAGAAGTAATAGAGTAAATTGTCTCTTCCTACTTATTTTTCAGGATTCCGATATGGAGATAAAAGAATCACTATCCATTTTAAGGTTTAAAAATTAAGAACAGAGCTCTTCATTATCTGTTTGTCTCTTGGGTATTTTATAGATGTAAAAATGTATGTTAGGTGATGGGCACCTTTGCATCGGAAAGATCGCGGGTCGAGTAACGCGGGGTCGTTTTAGGTATTATTATGTTTAAGTGTGTGCATGTAATTTTTATGTATTTAAGTGTTTGTAGATTTAGATTTAGAATGTAATTTGGATTATTTTGTTTCTTTACTGTTTAAGGTGTGCCTACTGTTTCACTGCTCCTTGTAGCCATGTTATTAAAATAATTTGAATAAACAATATTTCTTTGTTAGATGAATGTGATTAATAAAATTGAGCTTTTTTAGATTATTTTCTCAATAAAACTTGAAAATTACTTGACTCGAAGTCCAATGACAGGCCTGAATTTAATTTACAAAGTCAACCAACCGTTGATTATATTTAGCGCAAACCCAACTAAGCCAAAACACAGTTTGTATTAACCCTAAACTTGAGGCCTCCAAGCGATTCGGCTACAAAGTCCGACTTTTTGACTTTGAGACCTTTGCTTCAGCTAAACAATTTGTACTTTAGTGCTTAGTTTGTTTTAAAGGTAAAACAGTTCATTGTTAGCTTTGTTTGAGTTCATATTTGGGTCAAACACAAACCCATGTTCGGAGTCTTTCCGGTGGACAATCTAAAAGTTAAGGCCTATAAAGCTTGATTTTCTTATGAAAGCCTTATCTTCATTAAGACGTACTCCTTTTTCATTGCGTTGTATGATAAAAATCATTACTACCTGTCCACAAGTTGTTAATTGACATTTACATACGCTACAACGCACACACCACGTACGTCGTACGCGTGCACGAGTCCAACGCGTGCGGCATTGGCCGGGGGTGCTCCGGACGAGCACCCTCTTAATGGGTCGAAACATGTCGAGCAATCATCGACTTAAATACGTTTGTAACCCGGTTCGATAATATTTTAATATACAAATTTTCGGTATTTCTTATAAATTAATTAGATTTGTAACGGGATTTCTCAACCTTCAACGTTAATAAAACCTACATAACAGGGCATCATAATTGTCCCGTGTAACACTAGCAGCCTACATGAAATTTCCTTCAATTTAATAATATTATTAAAATATTTCTCCGCTGAAAACATTATTCATTAATATACGAAATGGGGAATTCGCATTTCAATTCACGAACATATTCCTCTCAATAAAACTGAGACGGTGTTTGACGCGAATACGTAGATTAAAATTTGACGACCGCATTTATGATTTAACGGGAGGGCTCGCAAATTGGGAATTTGATTCCGTTATGGGGAGGGCACGTATTGCTTGTGAACTGTAGCCGTACCATGAGTTGGAAAGTAAAGAATACGTTAGGTTTTACTCGATACGTAAAGACAAAATCAAAAAATGATTCTTTATTCAAATGATTCTTTATTCGATTAATGTCAACAAGGGCGCAGGGCCTGACGGGGTACATCCCTTACTTATTAAAAACTGTTATTCTTCGTTAGCAGCTCCGATTACAATACTTTTTAAAAAATCAATAAGGGAAGGTTGTGTCCCAGATATTTGGAAGAGGGCTTGGATAACTCCTGTACCAAAAGGTCCCATTAGTCGTGATGTAGAAAAGTATCGCCCTATATCCAAGTTATGTCAATTTAGCAAAATTCTTGAAAAAATAGTTACCGATCAATTAACTAGTGTCGTAAGACACCACATTATACCCAACCAGCACGGATTTTACAGAGGTCGTTCTGTTGACACTAATTTGTTAACCTTTACCAATGACATACTTGAGGCTATGCATGAAGGATTTTCCGTAGACGCCGTATATACCGATTTTGCCAAGGCATTTGATAAAATATGTCATTATACTTTATTATGTAAGCTTTGGGAACTCGGTATACATGGCGATCTGTTTCGATGGATTAAATCGTATGTTGAAAATCGCACACAGTTAGTAGTGGTCCTAGGGTTTACCTCGGACACTAAATATATAAGTTCCGGTGTCCCCCAAGGCTCCCATTTGGGACCTTTATTGTTTATTTTATATATAAATGATATCATAAAATCGATCTCTCATTCTTGTATACTTCTTTATGCAGACGACGCTAAAATTTACAAAGTTATTCGAAATACCAATGATCGTGATCTGCTACAATGAGATTTGCTTAGCTTTGAAAGTTTTTGTAAAGATAATCATCTATTTTTGAACACAGATAAATGCAACACAATAACTTTTTCTAGGAAAAAAACATTATACTTATATTAACTTTAGTTTTAGATTGTGTAATAAGGATTTAACGAGAGTAAATGAGATACATGACCTTGGAGTCGTCATTGACAATAAACTTTCATTTATACCACATATTGATCATATCTTAGCGAAATCTTTTAAACAACTAGGTATGATATTGCGAATAGGCAAGCCCTTTAGGAATACTTTGACACTTAAAGTCCTTTATAATAGTTATGTACGAAGTCGGCTTGAGTTCGCGTGCACAATCTGGAAACCGTACTACGACGTTCACATTAAAAGGATAGAAACATTACAAAGGAAATTCGTAAAATCTATTAATTTTAAATGTGGTTTTGATTGCAACGACTATATAGAATCATTAAATTACCATAAAATGCAATCTCTTGAATGTCGCAGAGATTGTGTTGACGCTGTTCTTTTGTATAAAATAATAAATAATTATATCGATGCCCCTAACCTACTAAAAGATATTCACTTTAGAGTTCCGAGTACTAGGGAACGCCGATGCCGCCTAAATCATAAACATCTATTCTCCATTCCTCGTAGTAAAACGAATTATTCAAAAAACATGTTTATCAAACGTGCATGTAAAATTTATAATGATAATGTTAATTTAAAAGATTTAGATATATTTAACTGTACTATAACTTCATTAAAAAAGGTGTTTAAAACATAAAGTTAAGTGACATAATTATATAATTACGTTTTTGACGTTAACTCATGTGTCGCGCAAAATCGTGTTTAGTTTTTAAACTTAATCAAATTGTAAATCGTGGAAACTATAGGTCTAGAAATAAGGAAAGTATATGTAAAAATATTTGTTGTGTGACTGTTTGTTACAAAAATAAATAAAATAAAAAATAAAAATTGGGATAGCAACAAATTACGGTTCTCTCTCAAGTGTATACAGGCTTCTTCATGAATCTCATGATATTTCCTTCGCCGTAATATTATAATAACAAATCATACAAGGTGTTACGTCAGCATTTCCAAAGATTTTAATGCTGGATTCCTGACCATATTTAGAGTCTTTAATGTTATATAAAATTTCCTGGATTCAGCTTGGTTTCAGAGATAATCAACCTTTATTCGAAATAAGTTTTTCGACGTAACTCGTCATTTAACTTCTTTTGGATTACAATGCTACCACAATGTGTTCTAATATTACCACACCTTTTGCCTGACAATCAAAAAATACGAATAGACTTGACGAAATAACCTCTACCTAAAAAAAACAATTGAAATAAATAATTTAAATTGTTGTTATGATAAAAAGTACTGGAAATGTTAAAAAGTATTCAAATCGGCCTAAAAAAAGAAAAAAAAATTTTTTTTTGGTGGAATTGACATTAGGTCTCATAATATTTTTTGTTTATTTTGATGTCTAGAATGCATAGTTAAAATCTTTCGCAATGCTCGCGTAACACCGTGTATAGCGTGCCCAAGTAACATATAAATAAAGACGTGTTTGGTCTTAAAGTTCTTTGTTAATATTTAAACATATTTCAAAGAGACTCAAAGATACCACAAGTGACCCAAGAGCTGAGACCTCGCGATCCAGCGGGGTAATGCTGCCAGCATCTTTGGTACCATGCCGCCCCGCGTTTTTAGATTTAGATTTAATTTAGTATATTGCATATAGTGTAGTATTATAATATTATAGTTTTAATGATGTATTATTAGTTTGTTTCCCAACAATAAATAAAATCCAATTAATATTTTACGAAATTGGTAATTTTGCCACCTGAAGTCCACGTAAAGTTCATATAGAAATAGAAATAATCTTATTCATAACAAACACAAAAAGAACCATAATATTTATATACAGGAATAGATATAGACCGATTCATGAAAAACCGTCAACATCATCATCATCAGCCTATCGCAGTCTACTGCTGGATATGGGCCTCCCCAATTTCACGCCACCGATCTCGATCTTCGGCTGCTCGCATCCAGCTCCTGCCAGCCATCCTGCGCAAATCGTCGCTCCACTTTGCCTAAGGGCGTTCTACACTACGCTTGCCGAGACGCGGTCTCCACTCAAGAACTCGTTTACCCCAACGGTTGTCGGTTCTACGGCTAATACGACCAGGTCACTGCCACTTCAGCTTGCTAATACGGTGGGCTATGTCGCGCAAGGCAAGGCGTCATTAGAGTAAAATCCTCACGAAATCTCCGAAATTTGCGAAGTTCGTAATTCGCGGTAGGGCCCCCGGTACTATCAATTACAGACGTATTTACTCGTAATGCACGCCAAAGGAATGGCGTATGCCATCGGATTTTCACGGAAATATCCAACGTCATATTGCTATCATGATAAGGACGTGATACTGATAGCGTTTCCGTGAAAATGCACTAAATACATTTTCACTTTGTTTAACTTTGTATTACTGTACTTAATCGATTTTTCCTGAAACTCTTTTCCAATAAAACACGTTACGATTATTGACAAATTTTCTAACCTCAAAAGTATCGTTTAAGTATAAACACGCACGAAGAGTGAATGAAATGAGCGTGTCCACGTTGAAACAAAAATGCAAATGGTGTCGAGAGTTTTTGCATTTTTGGTTACAATTGTCACACGTCACCGGTTATAATTGTCACATGACGACTGCCAATAAAAATCAAACGCGGTATATTGGCGATACGTTCAGTTTCTATGCAATTAAAAATCGAAATCTACCGACTCGATTCCATTCCCAGGCCTAACCGCGAACTACGAACGAAGTGTTGCCTCTCTCTCGCACTTGTACTGTTCGAACGTAAGTATGATAGGGTCGATCGCGTTTCGCGGTAGCCTTCACTTCATTTGAACTCGAAAATAGTTGGCATCTTGTACTTTTACAGTCAACAAAAAAGTGGTTTACCACTTTTCGACTCTATTCAGTGGTTTTAGAATTAAAACTAACGTGAGACTCAAACATATTTAAATATTTATTACACGGGTTACTCACGTAATTTAAGTGTACACGTCGGGCTTTGGTCGCGGATACTCCATGATGAGGATCCTCTAAATGGATCGAAACATGTCGAGCAATTATCATCTATTCAGTGGTGATAAAGTTGAAACGTGGTAAACCATTTTTTTGTAGCAATAAATTAATATGCAGATTCTCTAACCTCGCTGAACAACTCATGTTCTAAGGTCTATTCATCATCACCATTTCAGCTTTATGATATTCACTGTTGGACAAAGGCTTCCCCTAAATTTGGTGGGTCATAATCGCCACGCTTGGATACGGGTTGGCGATTGCAGTGTACTGTACCACAATTATAAAGATGCTGCTGCCCATACACTATCGTCTGGCTGCAGTTTAAGGACACACTCGGGTCCAATAACTGCGAAAGCTGTTTACTAAATAAGAAACCAAAGACTGTATTGGTAGCAATCTTGTAGTGTCCGAGCCTCACCGCCATCGAGCACCTCAAGTATCCAGTGCAATATACTTTGTATTTTGTAGTGATTATGTGGTATGTCGACCAAATAATATATGTATTATTTACTTATTGTTCAACAAATAAAATTCATTTTCATTTTCAGTGTCGAGCTGACTGACCCTGGCTTTAGTTACCTACCTATTGCGGATCTTTGAAGTGTATTAATATACTAGTTCACGCTAGCGAGTTCGATTCATACCCATATGTCCAACGTGTTAAACGAACATACAGCCTGCCACATTCAATTATGACAGTCCTGGAGCGGACGAACGATATTCACGATTATTAACTAACAATGTTAAAAGCTGCGCTGTCCCATACGCTCAATCAATGTACAGGGTGACCATATAGACGTGATCAGTTTCATATTTTTTGAACTCCGCTAACAACTAACAATTGTATGCCCCGGGTCTCGGATAGACAGATCTTTTTTTTTTTTTATACCACGTCGGTGGCAAACAAGCATACGGCCCGCCTGATGGAAAGCAGTCACCGTAGCCTATGGGCGCTTGCAACCCCAGGGGTGTCACATGCGCGTTGCCGACCCAATAAGAACTTGTACACTCCTCTTTTGAAGAACCCCATACTGTAGTCCAACGGGAAAACCTCGGCGGGAGCTCATTCCACAGACGGACCGTCCGCGGGAGGAAGTTCCTCTGAAACCGCACGGTGCGCGACCATTTAGGTTGCAAGGTGTGAGGATGAGCGCCCAGTCGGTGGCGAGCGGTGCGATGATGAAAAGTGGACGTTGGCATCATGTCGAACAGTTCTTCAGAGCACAACCCATTGTACAGACGATAGAACACACATAAGGAGGCGAAGTCTCTCCTTAGACTTAAGGGTTCAATACCGCCTGTGAGTCTGGGATCGTCGACTATTCGGACAGCTCGTCTCTGAACCGAGTCAAAGGGTGCAAGCTGGTATACAGGTGCTCCTGCCCAGAGGTGACAGCAATACTCCATATGGGGTCTGACTTGCGACTTATATAACAGAAGTCTTTGCCCCGGAGTAAAGTATCCCCTCGCTTTATTGAGCACCCCGAGCTTTTTGGATGCCAGCGTAGCTTTTCCCTCTAGGTGACATCGGAATTGGACGTCGTTGGAAATGTCGACTCCGAGGATCCCAATACTCCCTGACATGGTAAGAGCTGTGTCTTGGAACTTTGGAGCCACAGTAAATGGGGTTTTTTTAGCGGTAAACGCGCAAACTTGTGTCTTTGTGGGGTTGAACCTGACTAGGTTATCCCGACCCCATAACGAGACTCTAGATAAAGTGTTCTCGATGTCAGACACAAGTTTTCCGCGACTTTCCAGTACCACAGAGCGAGGGATATTAGCACGGCCTGTGTAAAAAGTATCCCCAGTACTGTCATCCGCATAGCAATGGAGGTCGCCGATAGACAACATGTCATTGATATGCAGAAGGAACAGCGTTGGGGATAGCACAGAGCCTTGCGGGACGCCAGCGTTTATGTCCATGCTATCAGAGCAGCTACCGTCTACTACGGCACGAATGCGTCTGCCGGGCAAAAAGCTAGCAATCCATCTGCATAATCCCTCGGGCAGTCCATAAGATGGCAACTTCGACAAAAGGCCCCTATGCCAGACCCGATCGAACGCCTTCGCTATATCTAGGCTGACTGCCAAAGCCTCGCCTTGACTCTCAATGGCTGATGCCCAGCGGTGAGTGAGGTACACTAGAAGATCACCGGTAGAGCGACCGTGGCGAAAGCCATACTGGCGGTCGCTTATAAGATCGTGTTCTTCTAGGTAACCAAGGAGCTTAGCGTTAACTATACGCTCCATGACTTTAGAGAGAAGGGAGGTGATAGCGATAGGCCTATAATTCGATGGATCCGATCTGTCACCCTTTTTTGGAACAGGGTGCACAAGGGCCGTCTTCCACGAAGATGGAACTTCCCGTTTGATACTGGAAAGAGCGAAGAGACGCGTTAACACAGGACACCACTCAGGAGCACAACGTTTAAGCACCACTGCAGGTATGCCGTCTGGCCCGCTCGACTTGTGAACGTTTAACGACAGCAACTCCCGCCGAACATCTTTCTGGGAGATGCGAATTTCTGGCATGGAGTGTGCGCACCGCGGGATGGTAGGCGGTATAATGCTGCCGTCATCGCTCACAGTCGAGTTCGAGGCAAAAAGAGCACCTAGAAGATCGGCTTTCTCTTTTGCACTATGGACCAGATTACCGTCAGCATTTCGCAGTGGTGGCAGGGACGACCGACAAAAGTTTCCCTCGGCAGCTTTGGCAAGTGACCAGAAGGCCCTACTCCCGGAAAGGTGGCCTGCAAGCTTCTCGCCAAATCTGCCGACAAAATCAAATTTTGCTCTGGCAACAGCTCTTTTGCAGGACCTCGAGGCAGCATTCAGTCTGCGTTTCGCATCAGAGATGTTCGGATCCTTATCAGTTACGGCCTTGGTCCAAGCCCTGTAAGCAGCCTGCTTTTGAACCGCAGCTTCTTTACAGGGCCGGTTAAACCAAGGTCGCTTCTTTGCTCCTGTAGCGATTATAGGCTTAGCACAGGATTAGTGCGACAATATGTCGCCGCGAGATAAGACTATCCAGTTATCCATTCCCCTTTTATTCATAAAGTTAGTAAAAGATGGAAAATCTACCTCGCGGCGACATACTGACATACCAATTATGTGCTAAGCATACTGATACTGTATAGACAGCCGCGACCAAGGAACAGTCAAGTGCAAAAATAAATGCCGAAAGAATCCGCTCATAAATATGTTACGACGTTCTTATTACACAGAATTAGAGTGCACTGGGACATATTGTTGAACATTTTTGTGTACACCTTATTTTGTCTTTGACTGAACAAATATTAATGCGCATATAAATCATATAATGCCCGCCCGATTCGAACCTGGAATCTTCTGCTTCGTTGACAGAGACACTACCAACTACGCTACGGAGACTGACAATACGTCTATGAGACTGAAAGGGACAAATAATACTTATCGGCTTGCTAGGTTAGGAGACATTTATGAATAAGGGGTAAAGCCATACATTTTTGACACTTCTAAGCATTTACAGTACCCGGCGACAAAGTTTGCGCATCGGTCTTTGGAAAGAGACAAAAAATGTTGCATAAACGTCACATATGTTAGAGAGGAACAACGCTATAAAGCCGAGTCTAAGAATGGCCTAACCATGGATTGAGCATGTAGACATTATCAACACTGTGTTGATAAATTTACCGCGATCGGTGATACACTCAATCAAAGAGACTACGCTTACTAGAATCCGTCAAGTATCTGCTTTCCTTCTTACTATGTAAATTGTAAGTAATAAAAACTTATGTCTATAAAACGTCACGAAGAACACGAGCGTTCTTCGTGTTAAAAGCGAAGGAACCATTACTGATGGCCCAGAATTTTTTAATTACGAAAAGACAACGAATCACTTTCGCATGGAGCTGTCGTGACAGCCACCAATTATCCGTGTTACTGGTACTATTACACATTTTAGCACAATACCGTTATCATGCAGCATTTTGTCTCTCTACATCTTACATTAGCGGAAAAAACTATGAGATCAATCTATTAGTATACAGGCATTCATTTGAAAAATCATGTTTAGTTTATTATCTCACAATATACAAAGTCACTTAAAACTACACATGGTACAGTCTTAGGATTTTATATTGTGATTGTAAATTGACCATTAAATTAGACTTCTTTTATTTGAACAACGAAATGAAATGAATTAAATGACGTACGTTTATTTCAGACATCAAAGGCATAGATAAATAACTTACATCTAACGAACATATTATTATGTAGAAAACATATTTTGTGGAATAACTCAAATTGCTTTATTAAATATTTTTTAAGTTGTGTTTGGCACCTCCTTATTTTGAAGTCGGTTGTAAATACTGTTTACTGGCAAAAATGTATATTGTGGTTTCACGTTATGCAGTAATTGGGCGAATATAGCAGTAAAATGACAGTCGCAGGAATAATAAAATGATATTTAATGGAATGTTGATTTCTAATTAAGCATTCGTGTGAATACGATAACATATCTAAGTTATTTTGTGGTATACCAACAAAAAATAGATTACAGATTGATTGATTGGACGGACGGTACTGTCTATAAATATCTTCACATTTCAAAACGTACTCGTATGTCCAAAGCACTAAGTTCAAATTCGTTAACATGTTTTTGGAGCCGACGGTATGGATTGCAGCTATCATAGACTACGGAAGCCTGTAACTTCAGAGGATTCGCTTTGTCAAGCACAATAGTGACTGATAAATTCCGTATGTCCTTCTTCCTGGATACAGTGCATCCTCATTGAGCACGTAATCACTAGGAAGGATTTGTATTTATTAGACATATTAAACAGACAACATTCAATACATGTACAAATGATAATTGCAAAGATCAGACAGGTTTTAAGTAAAAATGTTACCCAAAATAAGTGTGCTCAGCATGATTAAGAAGAGAGAATGAAAACATTCTAAAACGAACTTATAGGTATATGTAAATTTTCACTACATTTACAGTAACCATAACAAAAATACATGCAAATATACTATTGTAGTACGTAATATTGAACGAGGGAGAGTTATAGGTAACTCCAGCAAGCAGTAGTAGCGAGTAATAGCAGTGAAGATGAATTAATTAATTATTGTCAGCCTCTTGGTCTAGCTCCGTAGCCTTGTTTGGTAATGACCCTGCCTACGAAGCTGGAGGTTCCGGGTTCGAATCCCGGCGAGGGCATTATTTGTGTATTTATTTATCACAAATTTTTGTTCCTTGGTCATGGCTGTCTATGTATTTAAGTAGCTATATGTATCTATCTATTATATATATCGTCGCCTGGTACCCATATCACAAGCCTTAATTGAGCTTACCGTGGGACTAGGTTGATTTGTGTAAGATGTCCCAAGATATTTATTTATTTATTATTCATTTATTTAATGTAAATGTAATTCGACGGTGCTTTTCTAGAAATAAGGATCTGATCGTAGTGAGAAAAATAAAAAAAATCGCAGTTATTGGCCACGATAGCAATTTATGATTTCATAACTGTGTCAGAAGGTTCTGACTCTCATGCGTAAGTACCTATATTCGAGACATTTTACACAAGTCTTTGACCGCCCATCTTTTTCACAACAGATTCACGCAACCCTAAAAACAGTACAGAATCACGCGACCATGTTACAAAACCGCTAGACACAGATCTAACACTGTAACAATCGTAGCCAATACCGTGCAGTCGCTCCCGTTCCCATCCATCACACTGGAAAAACTAGCCGCGATACGAAAAAGCCTTAGAAATTCACAGTTTCTATGGCACTTACGCCATTTATTTAGAAGAAGAACACTTGACATACGCTTTTAGCGAAATAAAGACATAAGATTGTATTGACTAATATAGCGATAGTGTCGTTTTTACACCGAGATGGATTGTGCCGTTGTTGCGTGGTTCCGATAATAGGCTTTTTGCTTAAACTATATGCGCTAAACGATGACAATTATAATGAGAATAGGTGAGTACAGTCGCTATCAGATATATCGTATATGCCACAACAATATAGGCGTGTTCAGATGTTTTTGAGCGCTCTGGACGCTGCGATGTATCTGATGGCGACGGTACCTATGATATGACGTTTAAATTTAAGTTATGCGAGTACCTAAGTCAGTTCTATCTTACCTAGTAGTTAATTTTCTGTACTCATTGCTAAGAATGTCAGTGGACCCCCTCATAGACATGCACTATAGACAAAGGTATTTAGAAATCGAAACAGAGTTTATAAAAAAATATTCCTAGAAAATGTATGGTATACTCACTAAGAAACATTATAATTATAATGTTTCTTAGTACTGTACTTCTGCTTATTGTAATCGCCTGTCAATTTTTTTTAAGATGTACAATAAATAAACTTTATCCTATACAATTTTCAAACTTACTGAAACAAGTTTTGAAACCCAATTTACTTAACAGTTCAAAAAATAAAGGGGCTGATGACGTGTAGGGCTGACGCATGCCAGGTCATGGCTATTGCTCTTAGAATGCCATAAATCGTAAATATATAAATTTCTAACCTTACAGGGAGACCGTTACTCCCAGGGTTCACTAGCTCTAGGACTATTAGGTTAGGTTTAAAAGTCGTGATGACTACTTTGTCGGCTGGGGACTAAAAAATATCCAGACATTTCAAATATCTCCGTCAAAATTTGGAGAAAAATGTCCCGAAAGACCTTACCAAGTCATATTAACCCGTCGCCGGCGCCCATTCATTACACGCGATAAAGCGAAAATTTATGGTCTCAGAATTGGTTTATTGACGCGACGCGGACGAGTGACGTCTCGTTGGGCTGATCAATGGCCCGGTTTTTACGGGACCCTTCACAATGGAGGACAGACGTCAGTGTTCTTACCATTTGCTTTAGCCTAGATACCTTTCGATAAGGTTGCCTTTCCACCAGAACCATACAGAGTGATCGTGTAACAAGGGTGAACAAGGTACTAGGGACGGTCACGCTGAGCAATATTCACTATGGAAACAAAAACAATCCAAGAAATCGTGAAAAATCTCCTATTACGACTTAATTGGGCACAGATGTCATATATACCATAGATCAAGCAAACGTATCTACTTAGCGTGTCAAATGAACTCGGTGAAATCCACTGAGTTGTCCGTCTTTAATCGCAGCTCGCAGCTTTCGGGCGACAAATTTTGTAAGTTGAAGTGAACAAAAACATGAATAACGCCTCCTTAAGTAATATTAATTGCAACAACAGAAAACAATATGCCTAATATATAATATATTTAAAGTCATAGGCAAGTGACAACTTCAGTACAAAATCTGACACGCTCGGCCGCCATACAAATGAATGAACTTGTTTCTTCTATCCAAATCTAATTCTGTGTAATTGGGCCTTAATTGATAGACCCCTCGTATGTCGTCTGTCAAAATTGTACCACTGTATAATAAACCCTGAAAAGAAAATTCTTTTTTCCAATTACATTGGTGACAGGCGTCCTTTCGGGTCGTCTTCACATTTGAGGTGTTAAGTATAAATTAACATAATTAGGAGATTTTGTTTCGCGATCTCTTGGTTGTCTCCATACTGAAAGTTGCTCAGCGTCACCGTCTCTAGAACCTTGTTCACTTTCGATCGACGACCCAGATGTCATCCTGTATATACTATGATGCGTTTGGTATGGTCCACCAATCGTATCCGCGGAACCTAGCACAGCTATGACACAGCGCATCGCCAGCTGTGATTGGTGGAGATCAAACTCCTCGTCATAGCATAGTACTGGTGAAAAGGCACCGTAACGCTCAGTAGCGAAGCGTATTTATCTCTCGAAGTTACACTTTTTACTTACCTAATGCGACAAAGGTGGCCTTTCATTCGCTTCTGAGCGTTAGCGACTAGCATCTTTGGTAGGTACGCACCCTGTGGGAGCGCAGTTTTACTTTCTGTATCTATTCCTTACTTTGTTTCCTTTTCTTTCATCTCGCTCGCACCAATACGTGAGTATGAGCGGGATGGACAGAAAGTAAGTGCGTTAAACTCACAGCAGCAGCACATGACTTATCGCTTATCGTATATGATTGCAGAATGGCATCTTGGCTACGCTTGGCCTTTTTTTTTTTTTTCGTGGGGAAATGCGTTACGCGTACCACCCGGGCCCGGGAGGTTATGTGGGATTCCCAGGGCTAATGAGGTGGTCTACCCACTAAAACCCCACGGTCTGCCGCCAAGACGCTTTAAGGCGAGGTCACGGGCACGCCTGAGCTTGGCCTGCTACCGCGAATACCGAAATACGTAAACCGGGAGTTGTCTCAGTCACTCCAACGAAGGCGTCCTTTTCGACGACGTTAGCCTCGTATTCTTAAATACTAGTTATGTGTATTCTATGCAATGAAATACTCGAGTTTATAAATATGTCATTTTTGTTACGTATTGCATTGGAATAAGGTGTATATGTACTTATTTAATTGTGTAGATGTACTTATTTACTTCAAATCTTCGTTCTAGACTTAATTATTTTAGATTTTGAATAAATACAAAAAAAAATACTTGACTGTACTAACATTAAAATTACAAAATAAGTCTAATTATTTATCTAAGTCTTTGAACAAGTTACTATGAAATATCTTATTCAATGTCGCAGACTTTGACATTGTAGCAGCATGTCATCTCATTAGTTAACTTTCAGTTAATAATTAATGATTATGATTACTCCAAAAACATTACAACAAATTACTCATTATTTTGCTGAATAATAAGTTTTAGTGCGTTAATATTGTAATTTATGTTTGATTTCTGAAAATCAGTTGGGTATATTTATTCAATTTCGGGTCTAATTGCTAATTAAAATATAATATAGCCCAAATTACACTAAAACACGTACATTAATAGGTAAATGAAAAGCATTCTGATATTATATGTTGAATTGAAGAGATATTGCTCAGTTACTCACCTTCAAGATGAACCTATCAGACTATCAATTATATTAGATGTCGTTTTATTAGAAATGTAATATACTTTAACGCTATACACAAAGACGTTGTGAATTTCATGTACATTTTCCAAGGTGACCTAGCATAGCAGTTACCTTTGTGTTTCAATATACCTACTAGTTCTATATTTTAGGTCTTTTCATTACTATATGTAGCGATGTGCCTGAATCTAAGGCCTAGAGCACACTGACTGCGGTGTCTACGCGATTTTTTCGTTTTATTTTATTAGGTTATGAATGAATTATTAGTAATAAATTACAATATCTATTTATTTATTAAGACGTATTGTTAATCTAACAGCAAGGCGTACGACTTTCACAGTTCTCGCTTAAAAACAATGAGCTTTTTTAAAAATTCTACTAATTATTTTCGCGTTTTTTGGGGCATGAAAATTACGCGAAGAAAGTGAACCTTATTTTGACAAGGCCCAGGTTTCTTACTAACTTGAAAGGTCAGAATTGACACGTCATTTCCCAATTTCGTAGAATAAATTAAATTACCTACTGAATTTTGGAATATTTATATTATTTATGTTTCTGATTTCGCCATTTTAAAAATAAACATACAATGCAGGCTGACCAATACGGAAATGGGGACAAATTATGCGTTCTACAAAAAAAAACAAGTGACAGGTTTTGATAAAATGAGGGACTTTGCCAAAATAGGTAAACAAATCGTTGTGGGCGACCAAATTATCAACAAACAAAACCTGTTTAATTTTTGGATTGTAAAACATTAATGTCACTGTAATTAATGTCGGCGCATAATTCGCGGATCCTACTTGTCGGCTATACCTAATTCTAAATACTTTTCAAGACGGCATATCATGAATCTACCGGAATACGACCGATTTTAATTACACACACAAGTTATTATGTCGGTGCCCTAAGTGTATCGTAGCCTTAACGTTGAAAATGCTTTACACTTTCCATGGCGGGTTGTTTTTAATTATTTTCAAACCCCGACACTTGGGAGCGTGCAGTAATTTGTCTGACTGCGCGTTAGGCATTTTCATTTTAAAAACTTTACATTTTCTTGTGAAGATTTGAGTTTATCTCTAACATTTTTTGAAGGGGTCTGAGCAGATTCATGTCATGCGACTGATGCGACCCCTGATTATATTCTGCCATCTTATGCTTTTCGTGTTGTAAGAGGTACAATATTTCCTTTATTGCAAACTCTTTATTGTAACATTTTGCTATATTTATCTAAATTATCGGTAAAACCTTCACAAATTTTGATAGTAATTTAATGTCAAAATTTGCAATTTCTTAATAAAATATAGACGTCTTCGCTAGCAAAACGAATCACCCGCACGATTTCGGTACAAAGAAGCCCTAAAAGCCAGGCTTTGTTTATTAAATTATTAGCTCAGGTTTTGCCTGACTTGAATATATGGCTTTATCGTAAATTGGTAATATACTTTGCAATTTTTCACCGACGTCAGTTCAGAAAATCCAATATGGGATACATTGATTATTTATACAAAAGTGAGCAGTTTTACTATATTTTTTTTGTTGATTGCTCACTTCATTGGTTAAAAGCGAGCATTTTTATAGCAACTTGATGAGTAAGTACAGTCTACAGTTTTTATTAGGAAACACCCGGTATAAACAAATGCGCTTATTGTAAAGGTAAAATGTATTTCACTCCCAAAATAAAATATCTTTGAATACATCGTGTCTGCCGTATTTGTGAAACTTTGTAAAACACGGTACGAGAGACCATACAGCCATACACGTTCCTACTCGTATGCTGTCGCAAACAAAAGATTCGGAATGTAATTTAATTTAAACTTTCTTGTGGTTTTGATTCTCAGACTTGATTGTAATTTTAATAAGTATAATGAATTTCTGCTTTAGGTAATAAATGTTTATTAACAATGAATTCCGTGAAGCGTTAGATAATTAAATTTAAAGTTTGTATTAATCATGATTTTATAAGATTTCGCGTTGGGATCGTTTAAGTTTTGGACCATAAATGAATTAAATACAGAAGATAAACTTCTAAATCGGCGCTTTACTTAAACAACCTCGTATTTTCAACACTCGCTTAATTGAAAAAACACCCGTATTGAGAGTGAAAGAAGGGTGACTTTTTCATGAATTTATTGCTGTAGATCCCGCGTTGAGTAAGTATGAAACGATATATTTTATGCATTTCTGTGTTAAATTATACCTATCTATTCGATATGTGCATACATCGTCGTTACTTACGAACGCAGAATACAAGCCTTAATTGAGTTTATCGCGTGAGTACTTGACTAGGTAGATTTGTGTAAGTTTGTCACACTATTTATTTATTATTATTCTATTTTAAAATATTCAACTCTATTCTAAAAGTACTGTTTACTTTTCCGGCCTTCTTTTTTGAGTATATTCATATTCATGTATCTTTTCCTTTGTTTACCTAATCCTGGCGAACATTTCCTACTCTTACACTGAATTATATTTATTGAGTTTGCTCCGTGTATTCATATTTCGAATGGATTCGGGAAATTTTGTGGCTTTTCTGCCGTGAAATAGGATTTATGTACCATTTGGCGGTTTACATTATGTTAACAACTAAGTACCTAAATGTAAACATAAATATTAGGCATTTATCGGAAATACATTTTAAATAGAGTAGTATGAAACTTCCTTAAGCCTTGATTAAGTTTTTATTTGTGTCACGAGACTATTATGGCAGAATAGCAGACAAACATACGTCTGCTATAAGATAACCGAAAATTACTCCACTATTTATACACAGTTCGTCAATAATTTGGGAATGGTAATGACTTGTTTGATGCGACAGAATTAATCGCATAGAACTACCCAATGAGACAATACGTCAGTTTTTATAAAGTACGTATATTTTTTTTGCTATTACTGAGAATAAATTTTATTTGTAACTTGTCTTTTTTTTAATCTTTTGTTGCCATAAAAAATAGTAACGTAGAACATTTGGAACTATTAAACCTACGTGGGCTTCAGGCTTCAGGGTTTGTCCAACGGCTAAGGATACGGCGTATATTTGGGTGGTTATCCATAATAGGAGAGGCCTACGTCCAGCAGTGGACTGTCATAGGCTGATGATGATGATGATGATCCATAATAACATAATCCAGAGCTATAAAGGTATTAACAAGTATTTATTTTGTTGCAGGTAAACCGCCGATCATCCATCACGAAGCCCGAGGCAATTGATTACATAGGGGTTTCGAACCTCGCTATAATGTACAGAAAAACAATAAAGTACCTACGTTATGTTAACATTATAAACTGCACTTCCGCAATAAGTTCATTTGTCAGCCCCCGTAGCCTAGGTGGTACTGGAGACCCTGCTTACGAAGTCGGAGTTTCCGGGTTCGAATCCCGGCCAAGGCATTATTTGTGTGTTTATTTATCACAAATATTTGTTCCTTGGTCATGGTTGTGTATGTATTTAAGTATCTATATGTATCTATCTATGTGGGACCACGCAGAATAGGCACGTTCGATGTCGAGTTACAGAAAAATGGCCAGAATACAACAACAATAACAAGAACAAGAACATGTATCTATCTATTATATATATCGTCGCTTGGTACCCACAACACAAGCCTTAATTGTGCTTACCGTGGGACTAGGTCGATTTGTGTAAAATGTCCCAAGATATTTATTTATTTATAATAATAATCATCCATTTTGAAAACAGTTGACGAGCGCAAGTACTTACCATACAGGCGCCAACCAGATGGATTGGAGCGGCCACGGTACCCAAAAATAACTAAACATACATTCTAACACTGCGACGTGATCACAGAATTAGATTTGGATAGAAGAAACAAGTTCATTCATTTGTATGGCGGCCGAGCGTGTCAGATTTTGTACTGAAGTTGTTACTTGCCTATGATTTTAAATATGTCAGGCCCTTGAGTATTAATATTTTTTTGTGTTGTTGCAATTAATATTGCTTAAGGAGGCATTATTAATGTTTTTGTTCACTTCAACTTACAAAATTTGACGCCCGAAAGCTGCAAGCTGCGATTAAAGACGGACAACTCAGTGGATTTTACTGAGTTCATTTGACAGGCTAAGTAGATACGTTTGCTTGATCTATGGTATATATGACATCTGTGGACGTGATGATAGAGGCCTACTACCGCGAACTCAGAAATCCGCAACTTTCGAGGATTTGTCTCTGTCACTCCTACTAATGCGCCACTAGAGTGACGGAGAAAGATATTTAAAATTCGCGGATTTTGAAATTTTGCAGTTGGTCAGATATTAGTGAGCAACATGGCCGCTCCGATATATACATCTGATGATGACGGTAAAAATATGTCATCATCATCATCATCATCATCAGCCTATGATAGTACAATGCTGGACGTAGGCCTCTCCTATTAACTATGCGTATAGACGCTGATTATTATTGGCTATTAGATGCTGACTATGCCTATAGACGCATTAGGAGGTAAATGCCCATAATCGCCACGATGACCAAGCGGATTGGCGATCGCAGTAATGTGTCCAGTGTCCACTATGACGACGCTGCTGCCCAATCAATCTTTTATCAAATAATGATCAGTGATACTTCAATCCCTTACTCGACTCTTACGACACCCGCATGAGGAGTTGGGGTGGTGACAAATGTATTCTTACTGCCGTCACCACACGGCCACAAAAATATTATGTGTCGCTGTATAAGTTAAAGGCTTACCCCCTCATTCATAAACCACCGTTAAAAAAAAATATTGACAATATTAGTTGTCTGTTTTAACGAGAACCGAGGCATTTCGTTTGTCAGTTACAAAAATGTAAAACTTATCACGTCTCCGAAGACACCCTGTATATTATGTCATACGTGTATTTAATTGAAAACCACCCTTTTAATTTATCGATGCAGCGATGTTCCTCTTCTTTGACACCATTTTTTTACTTTGACACACTTTAATAGGTATTTGTGTTCGATAGTTGCACTAAAATATTTTGTTTTTCCTCCAGATTTATTTACTTGCACAGAACGCCCCTCGCGCTCAATCTCGTCGAGGATGTTGCGTTAGGTCCTAAGCAAACTGTATGGAGCTCTAAAATGCTACTACGGCTCATCTTGTCGGGAAGAATAGTCTGTCTCACGGCGACATACTGTCGCACCAATCATCTGCTATATCTAATGACAGTCATAATGTCATAAATCACATTCAAGTCATATTAGAATTGCAGCGACAGCACAATCGTGAGCGCTGAAAATCCACTAATAAGAAAAGATCTATAAAAGGGTTAAAGACTTCTGGGCATTTCCACGAGCGGTTTAACCGCCCTGCTATCCATATATGCATATCTTATTCACACATTCGACGCTGCGTTCGTCAACGAGCTCGACGTCGAGACAGCCTTGTCTAAAATTCTAGCTGTTTTATTTGACATTAGGAATCGAGGCTGTGAGCGAGGTTGTGGGCGAGTTCATCGATGTTTTTCGTTAGAAAAGACGAAGTTCGTACATTAAACGTCAAAATCTCGACGCAGTGTAGTTCCAGCTCACGCCGCATTCGTTGCCGAACTAGTGTGTCGTTTAAAGTACATTAGTGAATACCATTTTTAGGCTCGACGCTGCCTCAGCGCTGACAGCAAGGCGGTTTCCTTAGTGAATAACACTGCTGCCTTCGGTGGCAGCTTTATTACGCGATTCCCGTGAGAGTCGCAGGAGTTTTTGGATATCTTGGTAGATATCATTGACTTCTACTAAGATATCCAAAAACTCCAGCACAAACAACTACGTGGTTTGAATATGAGATTAATGTCCTGATCTTTATTTAAAACTACATACCTGTACCTTAGAATCACTTTCCTTTTTTATGAGTTTTATGTCCACTTGCGCAGTTAGCTTCTTAGAGGAAGAGAAGCGTAGAGAGGAACTAAGATAATTAGTAGGTATCATTACCTACGATAATGATTAGTGCTACCACAGATACGGCCATACGAACGAAACTGTAACAATGTTTGAAATAAAGGGAAATCCTCTGGAGTTGCAGGCGTCCATAGGCAACGGTAGATGCTTCTGAATAGGCCGTATGTTTGTTAGCCATCGTCGTGGTATAAAAAATAAGTTTAGTACATGAAAACATTGTAACGAAAATAAGATTAAACAAGGCAAAATTATAAAGGTATTCGAAGCCCATACCGCATTGGTCTAGTTTAAGCATACTCCCAATATGACATCAGTGGTCATCAGATAAAACGATCTTTACAACGTCCAGAGGTTTCAAAAGAAACCTCTGGACGTTCAGTTCCACTTCCAAACATGACCTGCCCACACTAGCCGGGTAAATCGATTTCCTATTTACGTGAAAGCTTTCCAAAGGGTTCTTCAACAATAAATCAAGCCCCCGGAGACAAATACGAACGCACTGCAGTTAGTTTACACTTTTGTACGCGACATCGGTCACGGGAACCCGAGCTACATATTAAAGCCCAAGTTCCCATTATCCCTAGGGCTCGAAGGTCCTCAGAGATGTAGCGAGGAAAACACGAAAAAGGAACGGCTCGGAACGCAAAATGACGCAAGTCCTGTGTATATAGATTACAAAAGAGTCCTCTCTGAATAAGGTTCAAGTAGTTCCCGCACTTTGGATTTGATAGCAAAGGGTACTTTACAAATTATTATACTTGCCAGTATAAAAGGTCGCATTTGAATATTTTTGTATTCGGGTGTATTTATAACGATATAGTAACTGTTTTGAAAGTGGACGCGCTGTTTGCAAAGTGCGAAGTGGCGATCTGTAGGTTGGATCGTCGTATTTTTCTTTCGTCTATCGTAACAAAAACGTAAGTCGCCTTATCTGTAATGCCACGATAAAATCTCAAACATCAATGAGGGTGGGACGGATGAAAAGAAAATATTATATATCGGTTGATTTATTTTATTTATCATCTGTGGCACAGCAAACATATTTATTACATACATATATAGGATAGCCAAAAACTAAGTGCATTGTCAGTGAGGTTTTGGAACGTTATAAATAGATATTATCTAGATTTTTGTTAATTAGGTAGTTTCACCTAGTAAGTAGGTATCTCGTAAATAATAATTAACACCTAGTACCTACTATTTTACGTATAATTTCAAAAATATCGGAACTTCTGAAACTTCCACCTCAAAACCCCTGGGAACCTATTCTGAGTTGCAAAAGCGCATAGGCAACGGGAATGCACTTTTTGGCCAGCTTGTATTATTTTATAACTGCTACCTAGTTCCAAGTAGGCAAGTCACTAGAAATAGAAGTGTAAAAGAAAAAAATATAATTAAGTTAAATCTGCTCGCAGCAGTAAACGATAACGGTAAATACAGGGTGACAAACATGAAGGCCCCAGACCCGCGACATCCATTACTGTAACGCGATTTGTGGACGTCCCTCGTAAGGACTGTTGCGAATTTAATCGGAACTGTGGAAACACGCATCAGACGTAACGAGGCTTCATAAACAAACTTAAGGATATGTTACAGCCAAGTTATAAACATGTATACAATTGCGGACCTTATTTTAATAAGGTGCACAATAGGGTGGGTCACTGATGTATGAAGAAAAAAAAAGTATTTGTTTTTTACTAGTAACAGTTGTCAATAGTTCCGGAATTAGGTCGACAAAGAGTGTGCAAAATTATTTGGCCATCGGAATTAATTTTCTGCCTCCGGATCTAATTGAAAGATTTCATAGAA
Source organism: Thaumatotibia leucotreta (assembly GCA_025490895.1). Taxonomy (NCBI): domain Eukaryota; kingdom Metazoa; phylum Arthropoda; class Insecta; order Lepidoptera; family Tortricidae; genus Thaumatotibia; species Thaumatotibia leucotreta. Next base: position 8,771 of record JALPQI010000921.1, on the reverse strand, counting down.
ACTTTAGTACATTTTGTACTGACCACAGTTGATATCTATGTTTTTACTTTTTATTGCAACTTGAGCTATGTTTGAGTATTGTGTTTACCTGGAAATAGCTTTTCTATAGTTATGGAGCCAAAAGAGACGAAAAAAAAGTCAAAAATAATAACTTTTTTTTTTGAAGTTCCATACATTTTAAGAAAATTACTAATCAAATCCGGAGGCAGAAAAACTTAAATTAAAAATATAATAAAAATAAGAGTGATAATCAAATATGAAATGGCACCGTTTTGTAACTATTATCTTCAGAATATCGAATTTTTTGAAAAATGACCCACCCTAGTGCACAATTGGCCGTTCACATGCGGCCGTATTGGCGGCGTGGTGACGGCAGAAAGAATACATTTATCTAGCCGACTAAGGGAACATACCCATATTACGTGACCTGTTTAGGGGAGGGGGTATAGGTTGGCATACACTACGCTTGGTCACCAGAGGAGAAGGGGGGGTCAAAAAATGCTTAAAAAAGACGTAGTATGGGTATGTGCCTTAAAGCTATGGACTTCCTATTCTCAAGCAGTATGCGGTATAAAAATATATATGAACTCAAGGTTTAAGGTTTTAAGTTCGTAATAAGATGGAATAATGCAAGTTTTTAGGTTTGTTTATTTTTTTTGGCATTATTTGGATTCAAAAGACGAATGGGTTATATTAGGTGATTTGCTTGCCATCCTAAAAACAAATTAAATCATTAGGCATTATGAAATTCATCAAAATACGCATCAATCGCGCAAATACGGTTTTTTGATGTTTGATTGTTAAAAACTAATATGACTTTTATGTGTAATATGACTATTAAATAGATGTCCATGTTTTTATGTAGTATTTAATAGTAGATAATAACTAAATACCGTTATCTTTGTTATAGCATTATAGGTAGACTTTAAACCAGGTTTATTCCCGTCGTTTTCTTTTATTTTCCTATAATTATTTCCTCACAAAAGCCTAAGCGAATCACTAATGGAGGTTCTAGAACATAAACCGGCGGATCCATGCATAAATTCTTTTCTTTTACTACACTTTCAATACTGCCGATGCCGTAAACCCCGCCCGTTTGCGATTCAAAGATACAGATATACAGTTATTAGCATTAAGAGGGAAAATACTGGCGTATTTCAGAGTTCCGTCAGATGTCTCGCTCGACTACTAAAATACAAAATTATTTTATATATTACTTACAGTCTTTATTTACAAATTTATACAATTTAAAATACTCCAAGTGCATGTTATCAAACCGGAATCAGAAAGGGATTTGAAAGTACTGTTGACACAACAAATGTGAAATGACACAACATTTACTAAGAAAAGAATTGTTTATAGATATAGTGAATGATTAATTAATCTATTGTCTGTAAGTCCCTGCACTGAAACTATGAATATATGAATATAACTTTACTATGAATATATGAATATACACTGTTGTGTCAACACCTTGTACAACACAACAATGTGTACTTTTGAATCCCATTCTAATCACAGTTTGATAATGACTACTCGCAAAAACAACCAACTCGCAACTCTTCCAGTGGGTGTCGTAAGAGTCGACTAAAGGATTGAAGAGTCACTGACCATTCTTTATTGAAGATTGATGATAAGCAGCAGCGTCATCAGAGTGGATACACCACTGGGATCGCCAATCCGCTTTCCAAGGGTGGCAATTATGGGCATATACCTAATGCTGCCATACGCATAGATAATAATAGGATAGTCCTATGTCCAATTGTCCAGCCGTAGCCTGAGATACTGTAAGACACTGATGTGATTACTGTGGTTGAATGCTTTGATTGCTTTGTTACTTGCAAATCATTTACCCCCTTAATTATAAACGCCTAAGCAGCTATTGTGTTTCCCTTTCGGTCTTACCAATATGTGTATAAGAGCGAAAAGGACAAACAATACTTAGCGGCTTGCTATATTAGGAGACGTATAAGAATAAGGGGGATATTCTTTACTGGACCCCACAAAGCCTGTGCTCTCGCTGCGATGGCAATGGCAGCCTATTTAAATGAAATCTGCATAATTCGGCAAAAAGGCTTTCACATAAAGCGGGCTTGCGGATAGTGCGGACTTTATTCCATTTGCGTTATCGCGGTAAATCAACCCCGCGGTGTTTGCTTTTTAATTCGGTTTTGAAGTATGTACGTAGTTTGTGTTTTTAGTAGACTTCAAAAAAGGAGCAGGTTCTCAATTCGACTATTTTTTTATGTAGGCATGTGAAGGTGCATTCAGACCAAAAGAGCATTCGCTGTTGTATCCCCCGCTCTACGAAATCAACCAATCACGTTTTGTTTAACGATCGAATTTCGTAGAGTGGGGGGTTAGAATAGCGAATGTTCGTTTGGTCTGAATGCACCATTATTCGATATCTCCGAGAATCGTGAACCGATTTTCAATTTTTTTTTAATCGACGGGTATAACCCCGTAATAGACCCGTTGCCTCCAAGTTGGGGTCCAATGATGGGATCTTGGACAAATCGGTTGAAGTCGATTTTAAAGTTTTAAAATTATAATTTTATCAATGCTCGTCTAATTTTATGTAATTTCGCTACATTAGATGGGAGAAGTAATTGAGCCTAGGTATTTTTCACTCAGAATCGTTTACTCTTTCGATCCCAATAGGATTTTTTTATCCCAAAATTTACATACATTTTTCGAACTTTCCATTCCATATCGCCATACAAAATGTATGAAAAGAGGTAACGGAATGGAAAAAAACCTTGTGACAATAATTTTCACATATCAGGATCTAAAGAGCTGGCTATTCTGAGTGGAAATCATATGAAAAGTTCAAAATCGAAAAAAAGTGAGGGGACAATTTTGAAAAAAAAAAAAATTGTCCAATTTTGATAATCTACACGTTTTGTTAACATTACAAGGGTTTTGAATGTGGTTAATTGAGAATGAATCACAACACTTACACATGAAATTACTTAAGTAAATTAATAAAATATGTTACCGTCCATTTTAGTCCACTGTCCGACGTCAGCCTTCCCAATTGACGTAAACAGCAATAACTTCTGACTGACCTCATTTACACACGGCTAAAAACACTTATTAGTTTTAATTACGGAACAAAGACAATGTAAAACGCAATTTCCCTTCAAACATTTTTCTACATTAATATTTATAAGTATAGGGGAAACTCCTGTCACTGTGGGCCAATATACACAGGTTATAAATAAGAAATATCTGCGGCCAAAAAATAAAGGGAACGATAGGTAATTTCGCCTCCGGAGAATGGGCGACCTTGGCCGTGCTTACCATGAGTTGGCACCGTGAGTTTGAGTCGCCTGCAAACTCGATCCTCTGTCCTCGTCTTGCCTATTGTGATTTTTAAAAGATATATTCTATATTTGACAGAGTATTAATGGAAAGCCTGTTTAGATTGATCTTACACTCAATTTACCTAATGCCATCAAATAAAAGTATTTGATGGAAAATGTAGAAGAAACGAAAAGCGACTTACTGTCGTGGTCAAACCTTTTAAAAAGTTGAAACTGCCATATACAAGTATACAGCCACAATCAATATGGCGATTTTGTAATGATCTCAAATAGCTCGGAGGAAGTTTGAAACAAAAATAAATTTTATTTTGAATTAAATGTAAAATGAAAAAATATACAAGGCGGCAATGCTAACCGTTTTACTCTGCACCCGAAAATATGTTCATGTTTTAAGCAAAACGGATATTGTACTTATTTTTTCTTGCACCATTGCAGGCTTCATATTAAATTAAACTGACTCCCAAGGCCATTTGTATAAACAAATATTAAGCCTACTAATACTAATTTTCCCATGCCTCGACAGTAATATGTTATTCTATTTCTCTCGCTTGCACCTATATGAGACAATGACCGAAATGGACAAGAAGAAAATTTCGTGCTCGATATAGTTAAGCTCACGCCGACAACTCATGGTAAGAATGATCTTCCTTTTGGTATTGGCGAAGTTTACGTAATAGTAGAGATACGCCTCTCTCATACAAAAAAGGAGACTCCCGTTTTTCTTTCCCAACGGCAAAATCTTCAAGTTATTTGTTTTATGTGAAACGCATTGTGTACCAATAAATGAAGTATTTTATAAGATCAAGTGAAAAAGGTCGTATAATATGTAGAATTTGGACTTAGGACTTTGGGCTTTATTTAGGATATAAATTTTTCATTTGTTTTGTACATTGTAAACTGTGACCTGCTAAAGAGCACAACCAAGCATGCTTTTACTTCAGGCACTGGTCTCACCGCGAGCTACTAAACTATGAACTATCGGTTATAAAAATGAACAAAAAATACGCACTCCCGTGTAAATAACGGAGTGCATGTCTTTTAAGTTATATTTAAAAATTTGCATACTTATACACACTTTAAGAACTATTATTATTATATTCTAACAAACAAACAAATGTATTTTCAAAATATAGGCACGTGCCTATAAAAATACGTCACTGCCCGAATATCTCCGGACACCCACCCGTTTCACATTCCGCCCATTCCTTCTAAGAGAACACTAAAAATATGTATCCGATTTTGATCCTTATGCCTTGATCATACGTTCTGCATTGTATACATATAATTAGGCGTGGCTGTCCGAACGGCCTTAATTTCTCCGTCTGTCCAACGCTTCGGAAGCCTCAATGGGTCTAGCGAAGATACACTAGGGTTATTCTTGTTGTTATACATATTTAGCTACTAGAATAGAATAGAATTCATATGTTAGGATGGTTATACGGTAATACTGAAATTAAAGAGGACATGTAATATACCTACCTCTGTATATTATAATATAACACTCTTGTTAAAAAATGGTGATACAAGATAATAAAACATGAATCTATTATTGATTTTGAACTATATTTACTATGGGACAAAATGTGGAAAGAAAACTCAAGAAAAAAATCGACGCTTCCATATATTTTGGTCAACCTATCTTATATTAGGCCATTTCTATGGAACAGCAATGGAAGAGTCGTTTTTAAATGTTTAGTTAAAATTATTCATGTTTCACGATATGTGTCAAAGACGTCAAATGCCATGGAAAGTCAGTTAATTATATTTGATTACATTTTTTTTTGTTTTCTAAATTTCTACTGACGAATGGTACCTATAGTTTGAGTGTCTGTCGGGTACCTTTTCATTCCCACCTCGAATAATACTTTATTCATACAACCATTAGCCTTGAAAGTCTATTATATCAGACCATACAAGCAGTGTATGCTGCGGCCACGACATTGGTCTAAGGCGACCGGCATAGCGGAACACCATACGTGCGAGAGGGAGGTCCCATATCGGCATCTCACTCCAACTCATGGATTCACTCACCGCCGGTCGTCTTAGACCTTAGACCAAACCAATGTCGTGACCGGGCCTTTAGGTGGGGAGACAGCGTTTTTTTATGGCTGTGTAGGCCAATACGGGAGCGACAAACACGACCATATTTTATAGGTTGGTTGATTATTTAGCGAAATGCGAAAGGTAAAATGGCACTTTGTAAGTAAACGATAAAGATAATATTGGTAACCACACATTCAAAGTAAACAATGCCATTATGTCCATTAAACGCGAATGTTCGAGCCTCAACAGTGTAATGGAAAGTAAAACAATGGCAGTAGATAATGGGAGTAATTTCGTCGGCGCCCATCGGAACTGTACAGCGGTACAGTTTCCCTTAATTACCCGCGATAATCTGCCTAATGAATGCTCTAAACAAATAATAACACAGGACGTGACAGAATTTTAAAATAACACTGTTCGGTTTCAAAACTCTTGCCGAAGTTTTCAGAACGAACGAGTTTTTCAAAAAAGGAATTATCGATAAAACTCACATATACATAAATACTTTTTTTTTAATGATAATGGCTTTTTTTAAGTTACAGTAGAAAATGCCCAGGATCCCGCAAAGTGGAGGAAATGTAGCAGGAAACCGGACCCTGGCAAAGGCCGGGCCGGCAAATAACGCTAGGTAGAAGAAGAATGGCTGTTTTAGGTTAGGTAAAAACAAGCTCTAATAAACTTCTTAAGTTAGGCTCTAAAAGCGTTAAATTGTTTCACACATACCTAATTCGGTAGTTTTGACTTTCTGCAATCATTCTTATTTATCATAGCGTAGGTACGTACAGAACGTAGTGTATGTACGTAACATATCGGTCCAGACTGATGGACACGGAGAGTATGTACGTTTTAAATAAAAAAACCGGCCAAGTGCGAGTCGGACTCGCTCGCAAAGGGTTCCGTACCATTATCAATTTATTATTAAAAAAATACAGTTAAATCAACCTACCTCAAAAACTATAGGAGATAATTTTATCAAACCAAAAATCGTTGATAGAATTTATTAATGTGCATAACATATATTTTTTTCAGAATTTGACACATTTTTCAGACTTTGAGACCTGATATCTCCAAAACGATTTGCTTAAATAAAAATGTGATGTATAAACCTTCATATCATTTTCAAAGACCTTTCTATTAATACCCCACACGCTTATGTACAACTAAAAAAAAAAATCTATCCCTCAGTTACATGTATGGAGGGCCCCCACCCCAATGGTTTTTTTTACAATTTAGTATCACATTCCTGTAGCGGTTCATACAATACATATCCTTACCAAATTTCGTTACTGTAGCATTTATAGTTTCCGAGTAAATTGGCTGTGACAGACGGACAGACGGACAGACGGACATGACGAATCTCTAGGGGTTCCGTTTTTGCCATTTTGGCTACGGAACCCTAAAAATAGCTATGAAACCTAACTATAGTCCGACAATTGCCCTAGCGCTCACCAAATTCAAAATTCCTCGCTGATTCAGCCTTTTCTTGAAATTCTCGAATAGACGAGATTTATCGGAATTCCCAATGAAATACCTGAATTTTAATATTCTCTGATTTCGCTATTGATACTAACATTCACGGTTCATGTTCAAACCGAGGTTGCTTTAGGTCCTGGGGGTCTATCACGATCATCTAATGCGATTCAGTTTTCGACCTAATCTGAATCGGGATGTGTCAGCCACAGAATAACTGTTAAACACTGATAATCGCATTTAAGACATCATGGACATGGTTTTCAGTGGTGGTAGGACCTCGTGCAGGGTCCGTCCGGATAGCTACCACCGTCTTACCCGTTAACCTGCCGCTAAATAGTTAATACTGTGTTCCGGTTTGGGGGTAAGATAGCCGGTGTAATTACTGGCATAGAGGCAATCCATCTAAGTCCTTAGGGTAGGCAGCGCATAGGCGATTTTTTGCTCACTATGTCCATGGGCCTCAGTTTCCGCTTTCCATCAGGTGGTCTGAGAGCTCAGTTGTCTACCTTCGTCACATATAAAAAAACATAAAATATGGTCTTCTTCTATCAGACGCTGTACGTCGCGTAGGTATACATAACTACACTAACCAACTGCAACTGGGTATTTCGTATTTAGATTTTTGAGTTGTCACTGCCATGAACACTTTATATTGTTATACATAATGTATTTATGTCAACAGGAAGCTTGAAACTGGGGCTACTTCACAAAAAACATCAAAAAGTTGGACTTCCTGGAAACCCTTACCTCATGAACATGGTCGTGACACATCTGTCAAACTAAATAAGAAATACCCTTGTCGCGTACGACATTGGATTGAAGACCAACGCATTCAAAGAGAGGGGATAGATTATTTACACCATTTCTGGCGTACTTAATAACTTAAATACACTGAAAAAAATATTTACCAAAGTGACTTAGGTTGGCTAGGTATATTACGAGGAAACTTTGATATATCTAACAAATCCTTGCTATCAAATTTACAAAACTAAAAAGGTTGAAGTCGATACCAGAGTTCTGGTGAAATCAACAAAGAACATTGTACATTATACCAAACAACTGATGAAATCAACAAAAAAATGGTGTAATCAACCAAATTAATTAAGTAAAATGCCAACATAAAAAGTTGGGTAAAATCTAAAAAATATTTGTGATAGGACCCAATCAACCTTAACTTCCGGTTAGAATTACGCAAGATCTGATAAATCCAACTTAGCATTTTTTTCAGTGTATCTACTTTTTTTAATCGTTCATTTATTGGCGGAAAGTTTAGTGAAACGGTCGACGAAGGCCGCGAAATGATTGATTGAGTTTCTTACGAATTATTTTACTTATCTTGTGGCTTTTTCTGCTAGCACACTTAGTTTTTCTCAGTCTTTTCGATATTTTTACAGTATTACCCAGCTTACTTGGTCGTTGCGCTTTTGCTCGGGATAATGATTTCGTATATGATACCAAATATCCTTTTTATAAATTTGTTGACTAGTTAACCCTCCATTTGACAACGTCCAAAATAATGGACAAGATCTTTGACCCACTTTTTGTATTTTTTTCGAACCAGAATCTGTACCAAACAACATCTATCTACCAACAGAATCAATGCCAAGAAGGCTTGAATACACGACCATCCCTTATTTCTGTGAAATTAAGGGTTATTAGTTTATTACTATAGCTATAGAAAAACTACACAGACTTGAACCCAATGCTAATGGCAGTAATACAACAAGCGCCTCAAATCTCCACCCGACATGACCTAAAAAGGGGCATCGCTGCGATTAAACGACGACAATATAAACGAGGGCCGCCCATTGCCCATGCCCTGCATCCATCACGCGTCCGCTGGGGAGCAGAACGCCACAACCACCAATGGTACGAGTAATGATACGCGTGTTGTGGAAAATTTCCAAGAATAGGTCAGGTTCTAGGAAG